>VZSG01000546.1:258572-436890 GCA_013398315.1 Nothoprocta pentlandii
CCCCTGGCGGCGGCGAGCGGCGCGGGTCGCGGCGGCCTCAGAGCTTGATGTCCTGCGACTCTGACATCTTGGCGAGCGTCTTCTTGACGCGCAGGGCGGTGAGGCGCGACGCGGGGCTGTGCGCCCAGCACTCCAGCATCAGCTTGCCCATCTGGCGCAGGCACTGCGGGCGAGCAGGCGAGAGCGCGTCGCGGCCGGCGGCCCTCACGCAGCGGGCGCGCAGGAGGCCACCCCTCGTGGCCACCCCTCCGCTCCTCCCCGCTGGCCACCCAACCCAAGCACCTTCCTTACCTCCCCCCTCCCCCAAACGCTTGCAGCAAACCGCACGGGCGCTACAGGTAAGACTGGAAATTCAGTGGAATGAGCTGGGCCCCAGGGAAAGGACTCAGCAGGAACAGGCGGCCTTGCCAGCCCTACTAGGGCTTCCCCCAGCAGTGGATTTTGCCAAGAAGTCCCAGCTAGTCCATTCTGATTAGTGGCAGGATGAGGTGAGCGACACCCGGTTAAATCCTTCCCACACTGGCTGCTCCTGCAGGTCCTGAATCTCCTGAGGAGGTTGTTTTATTTTTTCCCTGGAATTCCCCAATTGCCTGCACCTCATGGAATGGGAATCTTCTACCTAACTGCAGAATATTCAACCAAACACCGCTATTCCCAAGTGAGAGGTGCCTCCTGCTCTCGCCAAAGCCATTACAATGTTACACTGCACCAGTTAGCCCGATTAATGACTCCTCCACAGCACCACGACAAGAGTCAGCCAGTTTGCCTGTCGTGCATCCACCACCCACCCGCGATGCCCAAAGCCTGGCTTTGCTGCATTAGAGAGTCTCAGCTCTTGGGGCAGGGTGCAGATGCCCCCTCGCGCTGCAAACGCCCCAATCTTACACTGCAAAGCATTTTCCCCGTCTTACCCTCTGGCCCTTGCACGCGTAAGGCACAGAACTAGGTCAAGCGAGGGACGGTACCTCATCGCTGCTCCACCTGTTGGGGAAGGACGGGCGGAGCCGCTTGATGCACACGATCTCCCGCATGTCCTCGTACGAGGGGTCGCTGGGCACGAGGTCGTGGTAGGGCAGCTGGTATTCCTCCACTATGCCTGGCAAAAAGGCACGGCACGACGTGCCCGTCACGCGCCGAAGACGCCGCCCCCCGTCCTCCTCCCTCACGCAAGCGCTTCCCCAGGAAACATTTCGTCTAGGGCTGATTCTTTACCTCCCGACACGCATCTCCTTGCGATCTCCCAGAGGATGAGCCCAAAACTGTACATGTCGGCCATGATGTACGACTGGAAGTGGTTTCTGTTCAAGCTCTCGTCCAGCACCTCGGGGGGCATGTAGCGCTTGGTCCCTACACGCGTGTTGGGAGGAATGTCCACCTCGTTGGTGTCGCTGGAAGACAAAAAAAAAATGCAGTAACAAGATGGAGACGAGGCATCAGGTGTGCAACAAAGCACTGCTAAAGGAAAGCGGCGTGGATGGGAGCACTGGCAAATTCAAACCACATCCAGGCTGGAGCAAGGTCAGAAGCAAGGTGATCTTAGTGAGCGGTTCTCGTAGGGAAAGGCTCTGGACCCTTCCATCAAGGCTCCCCTGCCTCGGGCAATGCTGAGCATTCAAAGGCACAACTGCACTGGAGATGAGGCTCACCAGGGATGCTGTAACGTTCGGGAGATTGCATTGCCATTAAGCTAAACTGCTGGGGATAACAATCAACTCTTCATTAAATGCTGCTTCCTTAACATACTCTGCCTCCTAACGCTTTAGTCTTAACAGTTAGTGGCGGAGACTAAATAATTGGGGACCATAATTCAACTCTACTCAATCAGACCTGCACGGAGAAGGCGTTTGGCCAACTTATTGTAAAATTCTGGTCACCTATCATTACAGCCATAGCCAAACGAAGAGTACAACTTGCAAAAACCAGTGAAACAAGTCTTGCCACATTCCCAATCAGTAATATACATCTGCTGGTATACGCGTATCTATGTATATATGCATGCATATGTGACATGTAGATATACATATAGCCACACATGCATGATAGACATATGAGTGTATATGTATTTACATATTTTCTGGTTTATATGTTGTAATAATACATGTTCATATATTTATAATTAAAATATTTTTACATTGGTGCGTGCATGTATTTTTAAGTATATGCACACATGTTTACAGACATATATGTGTGTATATCATACATATAGACACACACACGTGCGCACACACACACACACATCTTGTGAGCAACACTTGGTAGTTTCTGCTCTCATTTCATACCCAAGAACTGTATTACTGTATATTTGCCAGGCAAAGTCTACCTGGAAAGGGCAAACTGCATCCCCTGAATCTTTTACAGCAAAGGGCATATTTCCAAGCTGTTGTTTTTCTTCCCCAAAGTAAAATTATTTCTTTCTCATCTCCCAGAGGAAGGTCAGGTTCATAAAGGAAAAGCTTCACCAGGGCACCTGACTGAGGAGTGCGCAGAGCACATAAAACTGCCTTGACTCACACTCTGAATAATTTCAGTTCAAGATCCTGTACAGAGCAGTTTTTTCCTGTACTTCAGGGAAGCCATATTTTCAAAGCTGACCTCTGAGACCAAAACCTTCACTTTATGTCCATGTTTCTGAGCTCAGCAATATCACAGGATTTTGAAACTACACCTGCAGCAGGAACAGGCCTGGGAACTCCAGCTCCTTTCAAAGAGAGCAAACAGCTGCCAGATAGCAATGACTTCTTTATGAATCCCAGGAGTGAGCAAGTTCTACTTCTCTGCTCCTTCTAAGTCCTTTAAACACATAACCATTTTTAAAAATCAAATTTAAAAGCCATTTCAAAAATCAAATCTGTACCTCAGCAATTTGATTTGTAGGAAATGAAACAAAACACAGCTCAAGTGGGGTGCTTTTCAATAAATCCCAATTTGTGGCATGTGCCAATGATTAATATTGGTCTGTATAAACTGCGAGTGAATTATTGAGAGATGAGACAAGCTTCACAGACAGGCTTAGGGAGATGCTTCCCACCTGCCAGCACTACGTCCCTTTGGCGTGTGGCAAGAGTACCTGGCTGATGGGGAGCAGAGCTGACGGACACCAAAGTGGTTATGGTAAATGCAAATAATGATCTCAGCTATTACAGAGCTATCGCTTATGTATATGTGTGTGTTTGCATATAGATACACACACACACACACACACACACAATAAACGACCAATCTGCCTCGTTTCTGTGCTATTCATTAGGGTACTCACCTAATGAATTTAACAGCCAAGCCCAGATCTGCTATACAGCAGGTTCCGTTCTTCTTGACCAGGATGTTCTTGCTCTTGAGGTCCCGGTGGGCGATGGCCGGCTTGCCTTGGGTGCTGAAGATCTCCGTGTGCAGGTGGCACAAGCCGCTCACCGAGGAGTAGGCCAGCTTCAGCATGGCCTTGGTGTCCAAGGTGGTGGATTTCAGGTAGTCGTAGAGCGAGCCGTTCTCGTGGTAGTCCGTGATGAGATAGAGCTGGGTCCAGGAGCCCGTACCTTTAATGTCTGCAGCAATGAATCCTGCCCCAAAGGAAACATCTACACATTAATGCCTCCCATGGTCTTCTCCAGTGAAGCACCAGTAGTGGCAATGGATTTATTTTAGCCCTATATCCACTCGCTTTTATCTGGCCTCCATGCAGCCACACCGACGTCGCTACAGGCAACGCGCCCTTCTGCATGCACAAGGGCAGCCTCCAAAGCCAGGGATCTTTAACTGCACAGGACTCCTTAAGCACATCTTCCCTTTGAAAGGTGCTGCATGGCTAATTCGGGCAGCCAAGCACATGGGAGAGGACATCGGAGCGCAACAAATACCAAACAAAGCTTAAGAAACCTTCAACTATCAAATCGTTATCTTCAATTTCACTCACCAAGAATATTTTCATGCCTCATCAGGACGGTTTGGTAGATTTCTGTCTCTCTGAACCAGCTGGCCTCCTCCGTGGTAAAGAACACTTTCACAGCTACTTTTTCTCCGCGCCACTTTCCCATCCAGACTTCTCCGTAGCGACCTTTTCCAATCTGCTTCACCATCTGAATCTGCTTGGCTATGGTCCTCTGAACCTGCAAAATCCCGGGACGTGCGGGTTAGGCACAAAGTGTTCGCCTTGGGGCTTCCTCCTCTCCTTTCCACACGAGGTCCTGGTGAGAACGGGCACTGATTTCTGTGATAGAGCAGCTCCCATTTCCCACAGCAAACAGTTGCAATCAAAACAGGAATGCTCTTAAACGCCCAACGCCCTTGATCTCAAGGCCAGGACTAAGAACTACCTAAGGTTGCTCAGTGCTCCACGACTACCAAAAGCCCTGAAAGCAGAGGACTAGGAACCATTTCCTGCAGCCCAACCCACCTAGTGATGATGGCTGAGGAGCATCTTCAGAGGTCACCTCCTCCTGCTTCCGTGTGGCCAGTTCAACCCACAGGACAGAGCAGGAGCGCCACAGCCCCACGGATGTATCAAGGCATACTCAGATAAGATCCCTTATCAGTTATTTTGTAAACACATTACTGGGTTTCAGATTAGTCATCTAGAGATGAATAACATTCAGTGGCATTTATGTAAAACTATTCCAGAAGTTCTTTTTTTATTTGCTTCCATTTAAACAGGATCCCATTTTTTCAGCAATATATTATGAGACTTCCAAGATGGTGGCTTCAGTGCCATTATTTTTGATTAACATCAGTGAAAGCCAAGAGCAGAGCTTAGCCCTAATTTTTAAAACTGATTTATTCTCCGTTATACTCTCATATAGTGATTGAACAATTGTTATATTACATTGGAATTTTGCTTTAACATTTGGTAATGCAATTTTAGCATTGTTGCTTTCTCTTTTGCCCATTTTAAAAATGCATCCTGAACAATAACGCAGTTACATCAAATAACTTAATTTGTGCAAATATATGTAATGGCATCATAAAGCACATGAAATTACAATACTTAATGATGAAAAGTTCCTTATTAAATTACATTAAGAAAATGAAAAACACATTTCTGTTATAGGTTTTCAGGTAGCAGAATGCTATGTGAAGGGCCTTAACCTGGTTTGATCTTGCTAGAATGGGTCAACTGATTTATTAAGAATTTTTGGTTTTTTGTTTTTTTTGTTTTTTTTTTTTTTTTAAGTATTTAGCTCTTTTGGGGGGCTGATAAGCTGGTTGCGTTTTTTAAACACAGTTGTTAATCAAAACTGTTGAATGAATAGATTTTATAAGCCAGCTGAATGATGTGCCTGTGTGAATTATTCAGAGTGCTTTTTTGATTCCCTTCCAAATCCGCATTTTGCTGCTCGTGCTCTGTGACCAGCCAGGTAAAGTTTCACGGCCCTTGGTCTCCCCTCTTACCAACTACGTCTACTTCTGCCAAAGCTGCTCCACCATCTGTTTTACAGCCAAATAGAGAGGAAATTCACCCAAACGAACCTTTTTGCACTACAACATCTTTCTAACAGAGAATGCGGGGGCTCCCACTGGGATGCAGCCCACTGAAAAGCAAAATTCCTTGCAGGAGGAATGACAGAAACCTGGTGAAAAGGCAGGATCTGCACTTTGCAAGTGGGTAACCCTGCTAGGCACCAGGGAAACCACTTGATCCTTTCCATGCCCGACGTGCCGCCTCCTTCCCTGCGGGCCAGGCCGTGCGAGGTGGCCAGGGCTCTGCTCGCTCGCACTGGGTGCCCCGCTCGCTCCCTCGGCTCCCAGCCTTGACCTGCTGCTTACTGCCTTTTCTCCTGCTTTCCAATTTGACTGGCAGCATTGAAGCTGCAGCAGACTCTTCTGCCAGGGCGCACAAACAGCTCGAGAAGAAAAGCCTGCTTGCTGAATGGCAAGATATTGATAATGTCGTGGTTAATGGTTTTTTTTTTTTTTGGTGTAATGTCTGCCTGTTAGAATAAATGTTGCACGAAGGAAAAACGTCACTGTTTACCATAAATTGATGCTTTGTAATAAATTTGTGGCTCGCTTTCCTGAAGTAATAACACTGAATGTTTCATGCTTTGAGTAAGAAATAAAGATTGTCATTTTTTGATGATGATAGGGCATTTTTAATAGGCACTTTGCTTTACACTCGTTGCAGGCACGGGCCCATACGTAGCGAACGATGCATTTCGGGTGGCTCTTGGCTTAATAAATCAGAAGATCTCATTAGGAAGGGTCCTCACTCCCAGACAGGATCCCTCCCTTTCCATGCTGCTGCAGGGACATACTTATGGGAGGCCACAGAGCCTTAAAGCCTCTGTTTCAATTGACAACATTTCTCTCAACAAATAAAAACGACCACAGATTTTCCATGCTCAGGCCTGGCCATCAAGCCCATGCTTCAGGTTCTCTTTTTTTTTTTTTCCCCCTCAATGGCTATTGCTACTGTCAGAAAATCATATTAAAAACAATAAGTTAGCACTTCATTTAAGTGAGAACCTGAGCACTTATTCCTACTAGAATGAGTTCAGAGGTAAGTCAGATTTTAGTCAGTTCTTTTCATTTGTTTGTTTCATCTTAAAGAATTATAAAATTTCCTCCTTTATTTCATCTTTAGCATGGAGGTGCAAAAAAAAAGAAAAGATCTGAGGGGAAAAAAATAGTGCCTAAATACTTGGAAACAGGACAACATCTGCTTGTTGTCTAAGACTGCTACAAACAAGCAAGTTTAGAAGACAGAAGGAACATACAGTTTCTGAAAAATGAAAATAAAATCTTTTTTCTTTTTTCAGGAGCAATATTTTAAAGAGTCTATTTTTTCTTCGCTGCTGAGAAGTGTTAAAAAACTAAAACTGTGGTAAACAGAAGCGTTTTGTTACAGAATGTAAAACTTCTGCCTTTTCACCATGCGAGCTCAGGGGTCTTGGAGTCAGTTCAGAAATAATGATAAACTGCACTCCGTTCCCAATGCCTTTAACCTCCGAGATTACCACAGTACAAGGGAAATAATTTGTTCTTGACTTCTGAATGCAAAGTGAAGTCCACACATAAAAAGGCTGCAGGTTTGATGAATTACAGTTCCTTTTCTATAAAGGCTGCATGTCGGTGTTTGAAATGCTATTGTGTGTTGCACATAAAAAGCATGAAAATGGGACTGCAGGCCAGACGCTGTCCTTTACACTGGGGGAAAGCCCAGTGTGAGGTCCATTAATCTGAATTTATGCTACGATATCTGAGCTAGGCACTTAGCCTATGTCATCTGAGCTAAGAACTAAGTGCTGAAGTAAAAAAGTTAAGCTTTTTTTTGGCTTAGTCTATATGAAATAAGAGTCCCTGGTTCTAAATTGTTTTCCAGCTTAAATATTTGCCATTTCTAGGGAGGAAAATCCTAAATAATCTGTACATACAAATATAAGTCTCATTTTTTTCCTCCAGTCAGGCCTTACCTCTGCCTTTTCAGCGCAGCATTAAAATCATGTTTGTCTCTTACCAGGAGAGGGAGCCCGGAGCCGCTGCCAGAGCTCTGCGACTGCTCGATCAGATCCTTCAGGGATTCTCCCGGCGGGATGTAGGTCTCGTCCTGCTCCAGCCCGATGCTGTAGCGTGGCCGTGTCTCCTGCCTCTTGTACCTGCCATACAGGGGACACAGGAATTAAGTTTAACGGATCTATTTGCAGGCTGTGTTGGGCTCGCTAGCCAGTATGCTCAGCTTGGTTTTCACCAAACTGCTGTCAGCATCCAAACTGCTTGGTGCTTTGGACCACAGAACTCAAAGACTGTGCAACCTGATGTATGTTTGCATAACAATAATGCATTTGGTTTGGTTTGTTTTCAGGAAGTAAAATATGTTTAAAACAACCAGCGTAAATACCCTGTTTTATTTCACTGAATGCAGCGGGTCTTTTATGAGCAAGAGGAGGTATGATAATGGATCTGGGACTACTTAAAAAAGTGAGGAATTATTTAAATATACTGTATGTATGACAACATTCTAGCTGCACTTACTTACCCTTTTGCTCCCTTCTCTTTTTGGGGATTACCTCTTCACTGTGTGAAGAGATTTAGAAGGCCTAGGTTTATCTGCTCTGCAACAAACTTCACCCTGTGACATTTTTCAGCTTCAGCAAAAAAAAATCTGTGCTTTTTCCTGAAAGGTTTTTTAAGAGGCCAGGCAAAAGAAATACATCACAGCAGGCATACTTAAAACCAACCTGAATAAAACAGGCATTTGTTTTCCATTTTTTTTTTTTTTTTTTTTTTTTAAACTACTAATTTTTTTTTTTTTTTTTTTTTTTTTTTTTTTTTTTTTTTTTTTAAACTACTAACATAATTTTTTATGAGTCTGATGTCCGTAAGAAAGACCAATATTACAAAGAATGTTTACCATCTGGTAAAATACTCCTTCTTTACCTGAAGTAGCAGAATATGATAATAAGCACCAGAAGAATACTGCAAACAGTCACTGATATCAGCAAGGCCTTGTGGTGAATATTTCCTTCAGCAAAATCTGGAGTTTAAAAGAAAAAAATAAAAACAAAGGAAAGAAAGTTTGAAAAGTTGGAAAATGTAGACAGGAAGGTGGTACCAAGCCATTAACCAAAGACACACATGACTTAGGAAGACCTGATCAGTGCAGTTTTTATTTCCCTCGTAAAATACTCTGCAAGATATTCCTGGTTTAAAAGGCCATTTTGTTGGCACTTCAGTGGCCACAGCAAAACTGGCAACGTGCAAGGGCCTATTTGCTTGCGTAGACCTTGCCAGGGCACAAAACCCTCATTAGCAAAGCTGGGACAGGGCAGCTCTGAATGAAGAATTGATTAGAGAAAGCAAAGCACGATCTACAGCTCTGGGTTTTAACCTCTTTGATCAAGTGGGACATACAAAAATGATGGCCACTATCCTACATCACTTTTATGGGCTGCGGTCCTGCCAAACAGCTTGTATTAAAAAGAGGTAGCTGCATCTATGCTAGCAGGGAAGCCACCACAGGGCACGTAGCCTTCAAGAAAGCAGACCACCAGAGGCCAGAGACAAGCACTTGGAAAAGGAAATACATGAAGTAAACAGTGGGAAATGCCATTGCATAAAACCTCTTGGCAAAGAGACCTCGTGCTGCTCTTCTTTAAAGCCCCAAGTCCTGGCATTTCCACCGGCAGCAGAGGAGGCCTCTCCGTCCCGCGTCCTCCTGCTCTCACAGCCCATCCCTGTATCCCTGTCAGCTCCTCCGGCCGCAGCACCGTTCCCTTGCGGATTTGTAAGGGTAATGAGACACGGAGCCTCCTCAGGGACCCGGCGGGCGCTTTTCCTTTCGAGCTCTGGTTTCCCTGTCCCTTTTGCCCGCAGCTCTTTCTTCCCACCCTCAACAGCGCTCCCCTTCGGGGGCACCTTCTCACGGTGTGTGCTCATGTTCTGGGCTGCCCTCGCCTGCCCCGGGAGCGCTAACAACATAAACACACAGGAGGCGGCCGGCGCCCTTGAAAGGGGAGCCGGCACGATGGCTATCGGGGGAACACGATGCTCGGGGCTGCCCCTCGCTGAGCACATGCTTCACGTGCTCCCAGGAGGCGCAGGCCGTGGTGCAGGGATGGCCCCCACGGGACGGGGCTGAGGGGAGGACGGGCTCTCCTGCGGGATGGCCCCCACAGGACGGGGCTGAGGGGAGGACGGGCTCTCCTGGTGTGGTGAACACGGAGGCGAGCGGGCCGCGCACGCACGCAGGCCCCGTCGCGCCGCCATCCATCATGAGGGCAGCAGGCCGGCTGGCCGCCAGACACAGCAGCACCAGCGCTGCGGCTCGCGCGGCTCTCCCTCAGCGCGGACGGAGCGCTCCCCCGGCCACCGTTGCCAGGAAGATCCCTTATTGTTTAAAATAGAGGTGTCCTTTCAGATCCAGTTGGGATTCTCCTTTCCTCAGCAAGACGGATGCATGACTGGGGAGAGGGCTTTACAGTCTCCCTGGGGTACTTCACCCTGCTAGGTCTGCAACCAGGATAAGATTAAAACTTAAGCTTAGCTGTTGCTACCTTCTTCCACCTCGCTCAACAGAGCCTTGCTGCTAATTCTCCCAATTTGCACGTAAGTGGTGCTCCTTTCTTTCCACGGAGAGAGGGCAAAGCCCCCATTCCAGCACATGCCAGGTCTGGAAAAACACTCTCAGGGCACAATTTCCTTGCCTTAGTAGGTGTTACCTTGGTAATTTGCAGTTCAGCAACCTCTGACCTGCAGCTGGATGATCTCTGTGTCCCTTGAGAGATGAGCCTGGACATAAGTTCACCAGAAGCAAACTTTCTTCTGTTCTTAAATGCTGAGTAGCACACAATTTTACTCAAGGAATTCTAAAGGTTGTAAGGTTGTTTCTATCAGCTTGTTTTAAGAGGTTTTTTTTTTTCCCTCCTCTGGAATTCACAGTTGATGTTAAATTAGATTAACAATTCTAATAGTGTTCACTTAATTGTACCCTAATTTAAACATCTCCAGCAGAAGAAACGATCACAGCCACAATGCTGGCAATACTCGACACACAGTATCTGCGCAGGATTGCAGCAAGGATCTTTAATTCAAACTACAACTTTTCCCTAAGCTTTTACACTAGGACATAGCAGTGGCAAATTAAAACAGGTCTGCCACCAGGCAGGACATAAATAGTTGCATAAAACTTTGGTGAAGGTGCTAATTTCAGTCCTGTTCAGGCATATTTTATGAAGCATTTTCTGAAATGTATTTCCCCAGCACACTAATGGACAGGATACTGCTATTGCAGGGCTCATTTCAAACAAGAATCTTCAGAACACGCTGAATGAATACATGGCCTTTTGCTTGTCATAATGCAGCAGACAACTTTGCAATATGAAGGAGCTAGAGTCCTGTTCCAACACTATAAAATTATTCTTTCAACAAACACTCTCTCTGCTGTTTAATGGGTCTGCCAACACAGTGCCCAAGTGATGCTTTATTTACTCATTACAGGCACAGAGCAAACCTAAAAATCTATACAAATAGTGTCTGTCACTAGCGAAAGCTTGTTTTATTGCTTTGGATATAAGCAGCAGACAGGACAGCCAGATAGCTAAGAGCTTAGTAAGGCAGATGCCTAGTTTTAGACATATTTATTCCATATTTTTAAACTGTTTTTAAGTTGGAATTAACTCAATCGGGAACATGAAATCATGGCATCATTTTGAAAACTGAAATGACATTTATTGATATACTAACAAAGTGTGAACAAATACTGACTTCCTTTCAAGGCTTCTCTCTCCATCCAAGGAACTTAAAAAAAAAAAAAACCAACACCTGGCATATTGGGAGACAAAATTTTATGAGGCTTGACCGACTTAACAGCTTGCTAGCAAATATTTACATATTAGCTTCCACAGACCTGATTCTGCAGCCCATCCATGCAAAATTTCATAGATGTGAGAGGAACTGCTGGTATGCACCAAGTCTCCCTCCGAGCATGCATTTGGGAATCTGCTGTTGGTGTGAGGGTGCATCTGAGCACAGATTTAGATTTTGGAGCCATCCGGAAGTGAATGCAACGATTACAGATTTACTTGCAAGCTTGAACTGATTCTCACAGACTCAACTCCATGGTGGGAATTGTGGTCAAGGCCAAGATTTTGCTATGGGAAAATGCTACTTTTGCTTAGGAACCACCATTTTTAAAATACCCATTTTGCAACACTCAGTCAAAATTGTTGCAGCAACTTTCAGGCATAAATAATTAAATAAGACAAGCTACAACCTAACACAAGTCTTACCTGGAATCCATTAAGTTAACACATTTCCATTTGTTCCCAGACAACAAACAAAAATCACTGCATGACCCTACACTCCATTTTAAGTTATGTCTGGTCTCAGATGTGTCCAACAGAAATTATGAGGGAGTTATGAAGAACTGCCACAACTGATAGACTGTTTAATACAGTTGATCTTTCTAACCATGCACCGTTGGTGGGGAAGCTTTGCTTTTGGCTTTGCTTCTGTCTGAGCTGCAAAGAGTAACAGGATAGAGTAGCAGGAAAAGATCATTTGGGGGCTGAATTTACCTCTTGCCCTTACCTCTGTTTTTCAGGGGCGGCAGTGTAGGGTGAAGATGTTTGTTACAGTAATCTTGACCCGTGCAGCATTCAATCGACCTTCTTTGGTGTGGAATGGGAGTGTCCTGCAATGAAAAACGTCATAGAAAACGCAGTAATTACCTATGGAGCCCAGGGACACTATCATTCTGGTGCTTCAGAGAAAAGTGTGCTTGTCAAGTGGCTTGTGGTCACTAACACTTCCAGGTTGTTGGAGCAAGCATTGGTGCCACCTCGAGTATCCAGAAACACTTCATCTAAATCAGTAAGAGATGAGTTCATCCCTTTGCTATTTCTGTCGATGCCCCTATACTGCAGAAAGGCTCTACTGACTCTAATAGCATAAGACAGAGCTCTGACAGTTACATATGTGCACGCGTTGGAGTTATGTTATATAAGTAAGTTAAGTAGCGTATTCAAAATAGTTTATCTGGACTAATGCAAAAATTGCTGGGTGGATTAATTTACCTGTCATGAGAACATGTACTCATATAAAATCATCCACACTTAACTGTAGAGAGGTTGAGTGCTTCAGAGGCATCTTGCTCCACTGCCCACACTCTTTCTATTCCTGCAGCAAGATTTGCTTCAAGACAGGTGATTGTGGGACTCTAAATGAATCCTCTGCATCAAAAAACCCATACCCAAGGGAACTGCGTGTAAGGCACAAAGGTTGCACTTCACTGAAAGCTGCCAACAAGTCAAACAAAGCGTAGGCAGGAAAGGCCTTCTTACCCGGCACTGGAAGTCCGAGCCCTCTAATCCTAGACATCCCTTGGTGACTAAATGTCCACCGGCCTCATCCTCTTCTATGATGGTGAAGCAGTAGCCATCAGTGCTGAGGAGTGGAATAAAAGAATGAATCGGGAGTTTTTGTTTGTTTGTCTTTTTCAACACGAAAAATGTGCTGCTAAAGAGAGTCTACAATGCTGTTTCTTTGCCATGCACTCCCATCATTAACAAATCAACATATGTCCTCCAGCAGCATGACAGTATACAAAGAGCTGAAGTACTGTGGCACATATGGAAAACAGCAGGCTAAAAGATGAAGGTGCCCAGGGCAACTTGTTGCAATGCAATTTAACAATAAATGACTTCACACACAAAGGAGGCTGTGCCTCAAAGCTGACACATCTCCCCTCCCAACACTTCTCAGTAATAAGACATTTTAATTTTCTGTAATTGCTTATAGGCACTACAGTGTTCAGACTTTGGAGACCTATATGGCTGCAAGCATCAGTGCTGCAACAGGACTGCCTCGTGCATGAGAACGAAACATGGATACTTACACCATGGAGGAGACCTAAAGAAACAAACATTTCCGAGATATTTTGAGATATTAACAGTAAAGTGCTATTAAGGGTGATTTGTGATACCTGTTTTAAACATACTGCAAGCTGCAACACTCTTGTGTTTGAGTCCTTGAGTTATCATCAACACCCTTCATAACTGTTTACGTGGCTTATAAGCCTAAAGTGATCCGTAATGCTTCCGTTTACAAGAACGTGCCCGGCCGAGGACAAGTATCCTAACAGATGGTGAGATGGAGCTGGTGATAAATGTCCTTCCTTGATGAAGGTCAAATGCCTGAACGCTATGGGAAGAAGGGGTGGAGGGCACAAAAAGAGCGGCTGCGTTTTACTGGGACTGCTGTACAATAATTTTAGTCCTCTGAGGGGGGCATATAACGTGTAGGAAGCACAGAATGACTAACTTGCAAGAAGGGGATCCAAAAATAAATTAAAAATTCTCTAATACGAGACATGTAAGTTGCATAAAAATAACATACTCCGCTGTTTCCCCAGCAAAACAACACTGGTTATTATGTTCTGTGAATATATTTCAGAAGAGAGCACACAAACACATTTAAAAAAGGGAAATAGAAAGAAAAGAGGATTAGAAAATTTAAACACAGCAAAAGTTCAGATGATTTGCTCCTCTCTTGAACAAGAGGAAAGCCTGGCAGAACAGCAGCAGCAAAGACCATGGAGCCACAGGAAAAGAGGGGCACTCTTCCACACTGGCTGGCTAAACACAATTTGCAAGTATTAGCTACGGTACAGACAGATGCTGGATAGGATCACGTCAAGCATTTGCTGCGGCATCTTTTTATATTAGCGGTGCAGGGTCTAGCCACAGTAAGCTTATTACTTCAAATAATAATCTATCACCCGTTATTGACTGCTGGGCCTGAAAAGTAACCGGGGGTACATTACAAATTACTTTCTCCGAGAGAGAAGCGACGACTTCTGCCCTTCCCTGACATTGTGCATGCGAGCAGGGCCAAGGAGACGGCAACCACCTCGACTGCACTGCCCCAGCTTAAGATAGGAGCGGCGGGATTGCCAAGGAGAGAGACTGTAAGGAATCCATTAGAGCAGAATATTATATTAGATTAGATTTTATTTGTTTGCATGGTGCCTTTGATTCAAAGTAATGAGCTCGTTTAACCCAGGGGGACAGAGCAACAAAACAATAAATTGCAATCGAGAGAGACGCAAAAATGAACTGCACAGCTAACAGTCCATGGTCAAAATCAGAACAGTCAGGTCTCAAAAGGAAAGATGGAAGGGGAGAGGGAGGGTCAGATTGTTTGCAGAAGAAGCAAGAAAGTTAGCAGCTTCTTTTCTTATTTTCCCAGCTTGCTAGGGGACACTCATTTTTAGTTCATATTCGAAAATGAAATTTAGGATCCCAAAGAACTTCAGTCCCTCTGAAAATTTTATTTCATGTCTAGAAAGACAAATAAAATTAGACTGCATAGAGCAAAATGGAAAAGTCATAAAACTCATGTTTTGTGTAGACACCAGAACAGCAATGAAGGAAAACTGATAAAATTTTAAAAGGGCCTACAGAGCAAAACAAATAGAGGTACTGTTTGCTTATACTGCTAGTGGAAAAACAAGTTAGAGGAAAAAGTTGTCACGCGACATGAAAACCCTTTATTGTACTGAAGAAAACAGGGAGTTCTTGAGGGAAACGCCAAAAGATGCTGCTATAGACGGTGCTGCTCCCAGCACAGCTCCCCACTGCCCTTGACAGAGACCTTTGCTTGGTGTCCAGAGAGGAACAGCAGCTCTGCAGCTGCCCAAGCAGGTGTCCTCACTGGACAAGGGCCATGTCTCACGTGGGACACAGCGCACACACTACCAAAGTTTCACTGCCGAAGGCTTCTGGTCCTGCCTGCTACGTGCACTGGACAGCAAGGTTGGGCAGAAAATAATTTGTCAAAGTGATGCTAATTCCATCATTTAGTGCCTGTGACAAATAGGATGGTTAAATAGCCTGATGAAAAGGTTTCTTACCTTTAATATAAATTGCAGTCACGTCTAAAAGAGTCTATTCCTTTGGCTGCGTCTCCTGTGTACACTTTTGGCTGCAGTAACAGGATGAGTTAACACCACCTTGACATTTCCACTCAAAGCAGTGTGACATGGACTGATTTTACACTCTTCTTAAAAAACGAACAAAAACCATCAGGCTATGATATGTACAAAAACCTGGAAGTTGACACAGTTTGGTGAAGTCTGGCCAAATTAACCTAATTGAAAAATTGGCTTAGACTCCCAGTTTGTGTCCAGTTCATATGTTTTGTCACATCCTTCACCCATGGAAGATGATGAAGGCCAAACTTAGCAGAACCTTCTCTTTGGATACTGTCCATAACAAAGAGCCATGATAAATGCATTAAGTGCAGGCTCATTCTCCACCTCTCCTCTAAAATATAGCAAGCAGCTGTGCATCGAAGGAGGAGCCTGAAACCATGTCAAGAGCATCATGCAGTTGTTGAACCAAATCCACCTTTGGATGAGTGTGCAGCTATCTGGAAGGCAACAGGGATGAAGGGATGGAAGGAGGCAAAAGTGGCTTACAGTGGCCCAAAGCTTCTGGCCACTCAAGTCTCCAGCTTCCGTCTCCAGGATGGGGCCAGACTATTTTCAGCGTGGCCAGTCGCAGGACAAGAGGCAATGGGGGCAAACTGAAACAGGGGCAGTTGAGTCTGTGTATGTGGAAGAACGCCAAGTGCACTGCCCTGTTCCCTCACACCAGCCCTCTCTTGAGCAGGTGCCCCTGCTTTTGGACCCCAGCACGTGGGTGGGCTTGACCATTGCCTCTGCAGGGCTGGAGGACATCAACTGCAGACATTTAGAGCGAGGGAAGTTTAACACAAGGCATAGAAACCCCAACAATCTACCAGAATCTATTTTTTTAATCATCATTCAAAAACAAACCAACAAAAAAACCTACCTTAAATTCCAGCTGATTCAGGACTAACTCCTATTTAACTGATTTGTGCAGATACACCTCGAGAAAATGTACCAACTGCCTTAAGTAACTCATTTCATATAGCTTATGTTTAGTCTTCTTTTAAAGCTAAAAAGCATTTCCTGTACCCCCCACACACACTCTGCTCAATGCTGGCAATGTTTTCAGTAGGGTCACACTGTTGAGAATGCTTTAACTGGAGCAGATACTACTATTCAATGTTGAAATAGCAAATCACGTGCATTTGAATCTGTGGTGTTACCCCTAGCTTACTCAAGTACTGCAGAAGTTACGCAGCAGTAGAAGGAAAGGGGAAATCTGTATCCGAGCGCAGCAGGCCGCCAGAGGATTTGAAACAGATGTGGCTAAGAATATTGATTTTAAATGTCTAAAAATGCAATTATTGAGAGGATTTCAAATGGCCACCAGATGTCCTCATTTTTATAAAAAACACTGAGCCTGCTAATGCTGCAGTCTGTACCTGTGAGACCAAGACATGCCCAAGTGGGCCCAAACCAGCACGAGGGCAGGCTGCTTGTCCGTGAGGCATTCCTAGTGCTGGCTGCTGCAGGACTTTGCTGCTCCCAGCTTTCCTGCTGCCAGCCTGGCCAGGGGAGGCTGGTGGGAGCTCTGTCTGAGAGCCCCCGAGCCCTCCATGCAAACTTGCTCGGGGCATTTTCTTTTGCCAGGCTGTGAGCGAGTCCATTGGTCTTTGGAAAGCTTTCAGGGACTGCATACAGGGGAGGAAGGTGATTAACACAATAGCTTTTAATCTGAAACAGCTTAGCTGTCCTTTGGACAAACACTGAGCAATTGCAATCGCTGCTGTTTGCACTTGAGCACGGGGAAGGCTCTTCTGCAGGGAGGGTAAATGAGAACTCCAGATTGCTTTAAACTCGTGCCAAGAGTCAATCAGGCTCTACTGAAATAGGAAAATAACAAACTGATTAGTATGATGATCCCAAAATAGAAGGGGGACGAGCAGTCTGTGCTTACCTGAGTGGTCTGAGCCAAATCTTTTAAACCTGGGCTCAATGCAGCTAGATATCTGGAAACCTAATAACTACTCCCTTCCCAAAATTAGAGCTAGGACCCCCTTCACACAGTAAGCTCTGGTTTTGCTTTTATCTTTAATGCCAATTTCATAGTAAGGAATGCATGCCAAAACAGGAGATCAAGAGAGCTGAGCAAATGCAGGGAAAACATGGGCTGCTGTAGCTTGCACTCAGCTGTAGCTCTCATGCATAAGGGTAAGGGGAGCTACTGCAGCAGGAACCACTACCAGCTTGGGAAGCACTGCAAAGGTGGGGTATGGGTATTTAATTGCAAGTTTTTCCTCTTCTCTAAACTCTAAAGAGGTTTTGGGGTTTTTTTTCCTTCCTTTTCTTCCTTTTTCTTAAGGAAGAGATGGTGCTAGGATGACAGCAGCAAGCTGGTGGAGAGCAGTACGTTTGGGTGAAATGCTAGTCTTGTGACTTCACTTTTCCTGAGCTCAAGTGAAAAATAGTTTGTTGGATAAACTGCGTATTCAGTCCTTAACTCAGATACCTAGAATTAAATCTACGACCTGAATTACATAGCGTGAGATTAGTGTGTGAAGACAGAAGCGGTTGCAATTTGCTACTTAACTGCTTGCACATGTCCATACTTGGACACCAATAGCTGAAAAAGATTGCGTTTGTGATACTGCATGGGACATCTGAAGACATTAGGTATTTTTTAAAAAGCATCACAGTCAGGGAAACTGCACAAATTTTTTTTAACAGGACATTTGCTCACAGTTCTCAGTCACATTGATTATACTTAATATTGATGACACCCTGTGAAGCACCGTGTGGCATCAGGTCTTGCCCAGCTGGGGTATGAACCTTGTTGGGTGGGTTTCTTAACATGATCCCGTTGTGTTTTCCAATTTGTGGATTAACTGTCACCTGCAACTTGCATGGCTGCATGTGTAGGACAGCCCATTCCCACAGCAGGAAATTGATGGCCGAGTGGGGCTTCCACAGCTTTGCAAGGGAATTTGCAAAGGGGCCACCACATAGCTAGAGCATCAGTTTGGAGAAGGAATGCAATACGGGAAATACTATTTACAGCTATCATCTGAACTGACATGTTTCAGTGAAACTACAGGCTGAGCAGAATGAAATTAGACTGTGAAACAACACAGAAAAACAACAAAATCATCTGCATCTTCACAATCTTATGGTTTTGTGACCTTTTTGAACACACAGCCTGGAAGAAGTAGCCAGTACAGGTAAAATACTAGCCTGGTTCATCTCAGACAGAATCACATTCCCAACCAGCATGTTCAGCTGGGCAAATACACCTGTGTTGTGCTTGGGGCATTCCCAGATCCCCCCCCTTACTGTAGCAGCTGATGGTGAATCCCCCCTGGGATTTTACATGCCCTAAGCCAGCAGAAAGGGCAGCCCTTGAGGAAACAGAACTGAACACAAATGAGAAGTTCACTTTGACCAAGCAGTAAAACACAAGGAAGACTTCTCCTAAGAAAATATTTAACTTCTCCTCAAGAATTAATTTCCCTTTTATCACAGAGGCAAGAAAAAACAGCACCTTGAAAAGCCTTCAAAAGGTAGTTCAGCTGTATTAAAGACGAATGCAACAGGTTTCTTGTGATAGTTCCAAAGAGTGATCGTGAATTTATAAGCATTCACAGTTGTCTACATCCCTATTTAAGTCTCTTATTAACTACACAGACATTTTAAAAACATACTCCCACCTCCTGAATATTTCATACATGGAAAGCTTTTAAGGGTGTAAATATCCTAACAGAAATACAGATGTATAGGTGACATGCCCAAGCAAAAGCCATCTTCTACACACAGCATACAAGCAACTCTCCCTTATATTTTACTGCTAAAAACTAATGGTAACACCCAACCTGAGAGATCCCTGTGCCTTCCTGTGCTTCTTGCCAGGTGATTTATCTCACTAACCTGCAGGTGCTGTTGACCGAGTCCTCAGGGCAATGGTGGTGGCACTGGCAGGACAGTTTCTTCTGCGGAGGGGCAGGCGCTGTGCTCTCGCTGTCCTCTCTCCTGCTCTCCATGCTCAGCTTGCCGGAGCTTCGCAGGGGCATGTTGTCTAGAAAACTGCCTGAAAAAACAAGACGGGGAAAAAGACACATTTCTAGGCCGGGCTGCAAGACTCGACGAAGGCTTTAAAACAACTGCACCCATCAAACCCGAGTGGGTGCTTTGCGGCCGGTAAACTGAAGTGGGTATATTTGTTAAAGCTCAGTTTTCACTAGGAGCCTCTGCAATGGTCACCATGGTGTTTGGGGCTTATCGGGCCTCAGTGACATTAGATCGGAGGTGCTGATGTTCGAGCTGTGCCGGGAGGCCGTGCTTTGCCGAGCGCAGAGCACAGCTTGGCTCCCATTGGATTATGTAGGTCAGCTCCTTGGTTACACCTTTGCACTTTCTTTGTCTTGATACTTGGCACGCATCTATATCCACTGAACCCTATAAAACAGAGTGGAATTTACAGTGCTTAAGACGGAGCAGAACGCAGGCATAAACCCGAACAAAGGTTTGAAAGAAAGTCGTGTTTCTTCAAGTTCTAAATCTCTGCAGAGGCACCTTGTCACTGCAGTTAATGGGCATTACTTGGAAAACAAGGAAAAATAGTTCATTTATAAATATATAAAACACTTGCTATAAACACAAAGTAAAAGGCTACCATGTGTCTCGAACAATGCTGAACCATGGAGGTGATTAGTTCTCCTAAAAATACCAGAGCGCTGGATCTCCATGGAGCTAGTGGGGTAGAGCTGGGGATGTTGGTGATGGGCTAGGAGCCTTTTAAGCAACTTGCTTTTTATCCCCACCAGCTCTGCTCATAAATATCAGCTTTCAGTGCCTGTGAATATTTTAAGCCTCAAAGACAAAAATGAGATCAGCTCAACGCAAAGCTTCAGCTGGCAGTTTTGCCCTCGCCGCTCGCTTTGCTTCCCTGCAGGACATCTTGGAAACTGGTCACTTGCAAGCAGCTCTCTGCAACAGGGTGGCTCAAGAGCAAGCTGGAAATTCTTGACTTCCACTTTTAAATCCTTCAAAATAATTTGCATCAGTTTTTGTTGCCTGGCTCATGGTGTTTTGGCTCTAAAGCCTCCCCTCTCCCTCCATCGTTACGGTCCTTCCATTCCTGTTTTATCAATATGACGTTAGGCAATAGCCCTTGCAAAAGATAAAATACTGCCATGATCTGTGTGAAGCACAAACTTCAGTGCAACAGCTCCTATGCAATAGACATCAACAGCATCCACGCAACAGAAAACTTCTATCAGCACCTACACGTCCCATTAAAACCAGCTGGTGTTTGGATAGCTCAGATAGGACCCCTGTGAGTCAGAGCAAAAAATGAGTTATAAAAAACACAAGACTTGCAACCCTTATGCCCAGTGTCAAGAAATTCATTGGGTGCAGGAGAACAACTGGCTGTGAAGTCCCTTAGTTTCTTTAACAACCTTGGCAAAGTCAGACCTGAGCACATAGGTTCACACAATACACTACAAATAAACAGGTATACAACGCTATCATCCAAGGTGCAGCAGGCTCTTAAAATGAGGAAAAACACACCATGATCTTTCTCCCTCTCTAATAGGATTATGACATCTTAAAACCCAGCCTGTGTTCAACAAATTAGCATCAACAGATGTTTGCTCTCTAGGTCACAGGATTAGAGATTATTAAATAAATTCTTGGAACTGGCATTTCTTTTTTTCTGTTTTACAGTATCCACAGTAGATGGGGAATATTCAAGTATTTGAAATATCCTCAATTTTGAAAAAATCCTGTCAGATTTGCACAATTCTAGCTTGTGAAGCAACAGAGTTAAAATACTGATACGGAGTGAAACAGTGTGCTCTGCCTAGCATTTCCATGACTTTTTCTATGAGTTGTCTTCAACTCCAGCTCCACTGCAAGCTACTGGTCCTACAGTGGTCACTGTGCTCGCTAACGTACAAGAATGAGTCTTCTCTCGACCATCCCATGTTAGGAGGCCCCAAAAAACCAAAGCCTTTATCAGCTTGTTCCAGGGATCTCTTATTTGTCCTTAGCAAAGCAAACGATGCCACTGTAACTCCATGGGAGCATCATTATGGAAAAGGCAGGTAAACTTCATTAGACATTGTCTACTAAATCATTACCTTTTAGTACTACTCATATCGGGTGTAAAATGCACCTGAGTGACCAACAGCTTCCTACTCTCACACTTGCTGCCCCACTATGCGAGGATACACCGGCCATGCAGCCCGAGCTCTCTGTAGGGCTTGGAAGCCCTCCGGTCTTGGCAAACTCTCTCAAACTATGTCCTGATGCCCTTAATGACAGGAACATCACCCATCTATGTTCCTTCTACCTTGACCTACCTCAGTGCCTCAACACATGTGATCTGGAGATGATCTTTCAAAGTACACTCAGTTCTTGTGCTCTCTGCTGTGGCTCCCAGGAAGGATCCCAACCCTTACCAACCGTAGTCGTGTGATCTGGGCAGGAATTTCTCCACGGGCACCTGGCCACACAGAAGTAACTCATTTCACACAAGTCTGCAGCCATCAGATGGTAAAGACTTCTGGGCCCTCCTCAGATTCAACAAGTCCAATAACACAGGAGGTGAGAAGCTCTGTATTCTGTGACTCTATTCCAAATCCTTAGCCATCCCATTCCCAGAGGGCGAATAATTAGCCAAAGCTGTCTCACAACAGATTGATTTATGTGCTGTCTGTGCTGCAAGAAAACTGGATTTTGCCATGATCTTGCGTGGGTTTGTCAAGAGTAGAAGTCACCTACTCCTTACTGAAACAGATCCCAAGGGCAACAAGAATGTTAGGAAACCATTACCAGATGGCCTCTTTCTACATGGAGTATTTAGAGCTTCATATCCAGTAGCATCCACTCATGTTTTCCCTTGCCAATAAAAATGTTTGGTTAGCTACAGCATCCCTTGGAAGAAAGAAGCCAAGCTTCAGAGAAGGTCTACCTGGGAAACTCTGTGCATAACAGAGCGCCCCGTCTGCTGCCTCACTCACTGTGCGAGTTAAATGCATTTGCACACAAATATTTGAAAAATTACAATATATATTTGCTGCTTGGAATAAGAAGGTAGCAAGAATCTAGTCAACTAGACAAAACCAAACTGCAATTCTGAAAGAAATTAGGTTAACTAGATGTGATCTGTCCAATTATTATGCTTTTCAACAAATCATAATTTTATTAAAATATGAAACTATCACATAACACCCTGCCAGTGTTTCCTATGGCACATCATAAGCTACAGGCTGATGCCTTCCCACCAGGCCAGTGTTATACCACTGGCATGATTGTTTTAAGAGAAAGGGAAATGACTGCTAAGTGAACTATATTTTACAGCCAACAGATAAAAGAATTTCCATGGGATACTTTTTTGGCAAATAGTCAGCAATGAAATCACAGCATACTTAAAATGTTGAAATAAATTAGACCACTTAACTCGCACTGATCTACTGTATAAAATAGTCAAGAGGCAACAATAAACCATTTTTTATTGGTGACAATCATAGACTAGAAAGGGGTAAAAAGATTCAGGGCAGTTTGCAGAATATACAAGGTTGTCGTAAAGTGGAAGGAAAGTTCAGGTGCCATAACTTGCACTTTTTTTTTATATAAATTCAAAAATGCAGTAAACAAAATCTGACTTAAAACCAGGTAGATGCACATGGCGGTAACTTAATCTACTTCTCATAAAACACTTTTCCATTTAGTTTGAAAAGGGTAAGTTCCCTTCCCCCGCAATATCTGTTTAAACCATCTTCATCACACTTGGCTAATTTAGCTAATAAAGCCAAGTTCCAAAGGGAATGTGACAAAACCATTTAGACAAGACCCTTCAAATTAACACGCATGCCATATTACTTGCAACTTAAAAACGCAGAGGCAGCTTTGGTGTCATGGCCCATAGAAAGCGCACATGTGATTTGCTGTCCACCATTACATCACTGTTTGAGCATTCCTTTTTCCTGCTTTCTCCTCGTTTCTGCTCTCCATATTTAACTTTTTCCACACTCTTCACATGGGAGGAAAAAAAATCTGGTGGATCATTTTTTATAACACGGGATACCCTATCAAGAGATGATAAAAAAGGACATCAAAGACTTTGTCTTTTCCTGTTGAGATGAAGGATGAACCTCTAGGTTAAACATCCTTTTATGCAAAGCACCGTAATTCCCCTCTCTAAATAATTCCTGCAAGTGTCAAAACTCTCACTTTACAGTCTCTCCTCATTTGGCTCCAACTGTAGATGCTTTATTTAGACTGAAAAGGGTTTTCAACGTAAATCACTTGTATCTTTTCACTCACCTCTGCAAATGTGTTACATCAGCCTTGCTAGACATTACTTGAAATATACTGATACTCTAGTCTCTTTCCAAATCTGGGCTTTCCAAAGCCCAGATTTTAAACGAATTGGTAAGTGGTATGTGTTGGGAGTTACCTTTGCCATATTCTTTTCTGAATTACTCTCATGCATTTCAAAATAAAGAAGAGCTTGCTAAAATCTTTTGCAAAAAGCACTACTGTTTGATATACAAAAATGGGTACACCAGACCAAAAATAAAATAAAATCATTAAACTAATTTTTCCCTCCTCCATAAGAGGGAATTAAATGACAGACATTACACTGACATGAGCAAAACTAATTTGACAGCTGTCGAATTGCACAAGCACAGCTTGTGTTATGTTAATTGTACATGTTAATGTGTATGTATGTGTATGTTAAAGGCAAATATACAAGTATCTTATGCACATATACATACAGATAGATATATGTGAGTTTTTTTTCCACACCTAGTTTACTGATTAGCTTATCAAATGCTTCCAAATCACTCATTTCTACCAACTCCCCTCTCACCTGTCCAGCAGAGCAGATTAGTATATTTGATGATTCATTTCATGGGTAGATGCCATTAACAGCCCCAGTCACAATCATTTATGACACTGGTTGTTCCCTCAACTCAGTATCTGGAGGAATTTGACTTCCCCGAGGCAAATGCCCCTCTGCCAAGTGACCAGGCCAACCAGTGTTTCACATAATTGAGCAAGTGACAGTATAAATTCTGGCACTGTGTAGCTGCCAAAGCAGAGGGCAAAGTGAAATGACTGCTGCTAATGTGGAGCTAACCACACACAGGGGACGGTGACTGGAACCACAAGTGTAGAAATAGCAAGTGATGAAGAAAACCCTTGTGTTTGCGAAGGAGGACCAAGGTATCAACCCCATCTGCCGAAAACATGACCTAGCTCAACACAAAGTGATGCTGCCTTATCCACCTTGACAGAAAGCGAGCAAACATTCAACAGGCAAGGAAACGCATCGCTTCTCGCAAACCAAAATGAATTGCAAGCACCAAACAACACTAATCAATGCCGACCACAGACATACGTGGTATGGTTTGCTTTGAGTGCTGGAGCTCTCTAATGGCATTTGTGTGTCCGAGCACTCGAGCCCATCTGCAAAACTCGCTCATCTCCAGCCCGCAGCTTGTGACACCGCTGCTGTCTACCTTGGGTCAAAGAACACATGGCAAGAGGTGTCAGTTTCAGGTGATTTCTCCCCAAAAGTCCTATGGACACATCCTCCTAAATATGTAGCACAGCTATGTTTCTACTCCCTCAAAAGGCACAAAGTTGGTTGCAAACACCTGGAAGAACCTGGAGCCCACGTGGACTCTTGTCCACTACCTGTCCCTACAAAAGTCTGTCCTCATAATGCAAAGCAAGAAACAACATTCTGGCCAGATGTAATAAAACTGCTCTTCTTCTGGGCCCTGAGGCAGAACAAGCTTGGCTTTACCATTTGAGGATTTTCTCAGTTAATTGGCATTTAAAAGTTTTAGTTCAGATGCCACATTTGAAAGCATTACTGGCATACATTACCGCAGTACCTGCAGAGAAGTGTCTATGGTTAACGCTAAAAGTTGTCCCAGCTCTAGGACAGATCCTAAAAACAAAAGCACGGCACCAAAGTGAGCATGACCACTCACTACTAAAATCTGTATTTCTTCCATGAAGAAAAATCTCAAGAACAAAGACTAATAAAAAAGAAAAAAAAAAGAAAGCACATGTGAGGAAGGGGAAAATACCCTTTTGAATTCATTGTCAGGCTAGAAATCTGTCCTCTCCCTCTCACCTCCCAGGTCAGAAAGCTGCAACTTCTCGGGACACTCAACATCTCTCCCCTCTACTGCCACTGCACTGCCCACGCTGCCGGGCGCTGCCGGCTCCCTAGGGAGCACGAGCTGCACCGCTGGGCCTCAGGGGGACCTCGCACGGGCCCGCCTGCCGCCTCAGAGGCGAGTCCCGAGGAACCGGCACCCGAAGCGGGGCCGGAGCAGGGAGGAGAGCCGGGCAGCAGCGCTAAGCTGCTTCCACTGCGTTTCCTGCCCCCCTCCTCCGGCAACATCGCTTCGCAAGCGCGGAAAGCAAGAAAGCCGGAGTTCACCAAAGCCAAGCGAGCGCCACGCGAGCGCTCTCCCCCTCATACTCACGTCTGGCGGCTCCCCACGCGGCCGCCCCAAGCGGAGAGCGCCGGGAGGAGGCAGGGCAGCCGGGGCTCCGCGCGCAGCCCGCTAATCCCGGACCTGTGGCGAGTCAGCGGGCACTTGCAGGGCTGCCGCACGCGCCTCAGCTGTCGGCCCCGCGCGCCCTTCCCCGGCGAGCAGGCCAAGGCCCCTGTTTCAGCCCGGGCTCCAGGCTGCACGGGGCAGTGCGGTGGAAAGGGCACAGAGAAAGAAAGCAACCCCTGGGATTATAAATAACATAAGGGTTCTGAGCCATGCAGGGCTCGCTACTATTTCCAGGTGCATAAAAGCAGGGGGGCTGCAAGGTTTAAGTGAGGTGGTATCCACACAGTGATGTTTGCAGGGGAGAAAAGGCCACCAAAGAGGCTTGAAAGTTGCCACCCAGGACATATTACTATTTTTTTTGGGGGGGTGACAATAGGTCAGGAAGAAAACAGGAAGAACATACTAAGAAAACTAAATATAAAGAAAACAAAAACCTTGTAGGTAGAGATGCTACAGTTGAGAATCATTACCTGATACTTGTCCTACAGGTGTAACTTAAAAATTACCCTTAATTGCATAATATATAGGTACATAAAAAAATAACAAACCATGCAAAAGAAAATACTATTTTTTCACACTCTTGAAATAAATGAGTTAGATTACAAATCTGCATGTCTAAATATAGATCTATATTCCAGATAATGTGGTCATTTTATATACCATACATTCCTAATGCCCCAATTAGCACCTCTCCTTTCCAAACTCATATACAGCTGCAGCTGATCTACAGCTGCTGCTACTAATCAGCTTTCTGCTCTCTGATACTCAGCTGAGAACATCCCATCTGATCTAAATCCAGGTTTGGAAACAAGAAATTAAATAGGTATGTGCACACTTGAAAATTACACGTTTAGTTTCTTGCTGGAAAGTTCATTGCTGTTATTTACCAAAGGGATGATTTCCCACAAATCAGCTTGTGTATTTTATTAAGGAAAAGTATCCATTTTAAAGCAACTAAAATTCCTATGAGAAAATTCTCAAAGCCAATCTGGAACCACAGGGAGTCTTAACTGATGCAGTGTGGAAGGGCCACCTCTTCATGAGGCTGAGTGAAACCAGAAGGGACCCCAAGGGCAATGGGCCAAAAATGGGAATCTGGATATTCAAGGAGGGTTTCTTTGGGGGTGCTTCTCATCTTGGGCAACTACTGAAAGAGGAGGACGCCTCATGTGGGAGCATGCAAGCCTTAGCATAAACAACTCTCTCTATCCTCTAATATATTACCCCTATATATTTTTTCAAGAAATATATGTAGGCGTTTCTTGAACTACAAAAATGAACTCTATACACCTCTTGAACTAGAAACACCTTTAGCGTGCAGTTCCCCTTACAGGTCACTCACCTATATGTTTTTGTTCAACTTGTTTTCAAAACAGAGGATTAGATGGCTGCAAAGATCAGGAGTTTGGGACGGAGCCTTCATTCTGTATCGCCAGTTAAAATCCACAAAGAGCCAACAGAAGCTGTCTGTTTGGTTGCCTGTTTTAAAGCAGTATAGCGTCTTAGAAGAAATCCTTGAAGGCTGCTCTCTAACACCACTCACAATCACAATTTCTACTATATACTCTTCTTGCAGGGAGTTTCAGCGAGCAAAAGACGTCAGCTAAAATATCATATAAACAAGAGGGTGGACATATAGGCGACTGTCAGTACTGGAGGCCACGAGGTGCTGCTGCTGCTGCTCATGCCATGTAAATCTTGTGGGTAAACAGGCAACCTCTGTGCTGGAGGTGCATAACCATACAGCACTTCTTACGTAAGTCTACTTTTTTTTTTTTTTTCCTCTTTCTTTTCCCCTCTCTCTCTTTCCTAAGGCATGCACTTAACCCTATTACAAAGTAAAACCTACCACCTACATGCAGGAACCAAGCCAAAGGACTTGTCAGGAAAATATAAAAAAAAAGCATCTTACTTTCATTAATGCATTAAAATGTCATTAAGAAACCGAGCACAAAATGCAGTAATTGCCAGCTGCCTAATTATTTTCCCATCCTCTCTCGGCTCGCAGCACAATGAGCCTCCTCCAGGCTCACTGCCAGCAGCGCTGGGAACATTAAAAAATATCCCCAATTTCTGCAGAGATGTGGTAAAACACGCTTGGAGGGCCAAAACCGAACCCAAAGCAAGAGCAACCCCCCCCCCTTGCTATTTACTTCAGGGCAAGGGGGAAGCGAGACCACTGTATGCAGGCAGTTTATCCCTAGGGTTGCAGGCGAGGAACAGTTCAACACTGGGAGGTTAGAGGTGGCCGAGGACAAATTTCGGCTCCCAATTAACACCAGGGAGCCCCGAAAGCCTTGTCTAGTAGGCGCCACCACATCCAAACTATCCTCCCGTCGCACAGGGCCCTTGCTCTCTCCCGAGTTCAGTGTCTCCTTCCCTGCTCCGCAGTGTAAGCAGAGGGATCATTAGTTATGACTGGTAGAGTCTAGCAGATAATGTTGACTCTTATTTCAGGAACTATTAAGCTATAAACACTGCTCTGAAAGCCATTTATCTGCATTTCAAGATAAACAGAGAAGCTACTCAATTAGGCAGATTGCAAGAAATAAGCTACAGATGCCAAAGTGAGTGACTCTTAAATTCCAAAAAGGAAAAATCTGTGCGTTTAATAAGCACGAATTTATACCCCAAAATTACTGACAGAGAAGTTCACAAGCAAAGTAGCTTAACCGCTCTGAGATATCTGATAAAGAAGTACAAATCAAGCTGTAATTACAAAGCAGTTAATTCCGAGCTATGCAAATTGCAGGCACTTACGCTTACAAGTTACCACCGCAGATGTCAGTTCCGAAGTATAACATTATAGTATGGATGTCTGTGTAGAAGAGTATTTATGCTTTATCTCCCCATCACTGTAATTTGAAAATGAGATGCTATCGCAGGCCTCTGTGAAGGAGATAAATGCTCAACCTGTCATGCCTGAATCCGCACTTGCTAAGGAGCACATTCCTCCCGCTAGGCACCCGGCTAGGAAATTATTTTCATGAGCCTGGGCACCTAACCAAAATTCCTGCTGGATACTATCTATCTATTAGGGCATATCGCTGAGATCTTTAGGAAACGAGTTCCATAGAATTATAAGGAAAAAAAATCCCTAAAAACAGTACTCACAGAACAGATTTCAGTGTCCTTCAAAAAGATGTGAAATGTTCATTCTAAGTGCTGAGAAAAGCTGATTCCTTCCGTTCCCTCCACTCTTTGGTCACGAAAACTAAAAACCTGATCTTGCCTTGCCTTTGCAGACGTCAGAGCTTCCCGAGGCAGCTCCGGGGTCGGAGAAGGGAGCACCGCAGGTGCGAGCGTGTTGGGAGCCGAGAGCCGCGAGGCTGCGCTGGAATCCGATCCTGCCCCCCACATTCCTGCCGGCATTATGAGCACTCCCTGAAGGAATATTACCCTAATGCGGACTAATTTTCCGCCAACAACCCCAACCTCATTAAACCTCCTCTTTATCAGCATTGTTCAAAGCATTTTTTTCTGGTAATACTGAACTCCCTTTTGCTCATCTAAAAAGAACAGAAAATCCTTTTATGTTCTCTCTGGTGTCGTTGCTCCTGTTGAGGCCCATGGATGAGACACAATAGGTTCAATAAAAATATTTGGTTTCATCTTAGGGCAGTCATGTCCTAAAGACTACGACACAGAGATTGAGAGAGAGGCTGCGTTCCCGTAAGCTTAGAGCAAGGAGACCACTCTGCAAACAGGGTCTGACAGCTTGAAACGAGGGCCTGTTCTCAGCTAGCAGGCAAGCCCAAGCACACACCTAGGGCAGCATCCCTATATAAAGCAGGTGTTCCCCAGGGCTTCTAATTCTGTATGCTCCTGAAGAGATCCAACATCCCTCCCTAGACAAATTCCTTTGCCTTCAGTGGGAACACACAGGCCAAATTCTCTTAAGTCTCTTTAATTAGTGAATATCCACTGCCATGGATGGTTTCAAAATGATTTCCAAGTTTCCGCGGTACAACATAGAAGGGAGGTGACAGAAACCAAAGCAGGCTACGAAACAAAAAGTAGATTCTGTTCCCAAAGCGGCAGCTACCTAAACACATGAGCCCATCCCAGATGCTGTGGGATGCATCTTGCCCATCTACACATCGTTGATGCAGTTGTATTCTTGCAAAAGTGCTCCTGGTTTGCAGAGGGAAATGGTTATCAAAGGGTTGGCACAAAAATACCATGCACAGGCGTTTCTCATTGCCCTGCTCCATCCCAACCATCTTGAACACTCTGCAGCTCCACATGTAGCACAGAAGAGCAAAACCCAGGGAAGAGGCACAGCCAGAAGATATCTGCTTATCCTCAACACGTACTTCAGTGACAATCCAGGAATGATCCTTCCAGCACTACCGTGAGCTGCTTTTTTGCTCAACATACAAACAGCCAAGAGGGACTGCTGGGAATAACAGTCCTGGGAAAAGGAAATGCAATAGAGAAAGCTACCCAGACACTGACTGTCCTTGCTCAGCAGTTCACCATAAAGTTGGGGTTTTTTTGAAGGAAGAAAAACGGTAAATAACCCAAAAAGGCTTCAAATTAGAGGAATGCAACACAAAGAAATAATCAAAATTTTGAAAGCATTCATCATGCAGAAAGTCAGTACTATCTGACAGAATAGCATCCATAAAAACAATATAAAAATGAAAGCATGGGTGCCCTGACTGCCCTCCCAGGTAGCTTGGACGCCTGCACGGCACAAACCGCAGGCAGAAGGGCGCCGTAGACCCTCCAGAAAACACAATCCAGTTATAATATTTAATACCCTTTAAAGCAAAAACCAAAACAACGCTTCTCATGATTTATTCATCTTGCCCTCAAATCGCTATCTCCGCCTTCATACTTTAAATGCCTGTTTTCCTTCAGCCTACTTTCCTCCAGAATGTTTTCTGCACTTAAAAACTTCTCTGCCCTGTTCTTGTCCACAATTTTTTTTTAATAAACTAAACAAGTTTCTTATTAATACTCCATTCTTGCCCTTTGCTCTGTCTCTCTGCTTGCCCTTCTCCCAAGCCCCTCGCTCCTCACCTTCACCCAGTCACTCATCTTTTACCCCTTTCCCTTCTTTTCATCCTCATTTCCTGCATGATTTCTGTCAAACCTGTCCAAATCCTGCTCCTCCTTCTTCTGCCTTGGGGCACCTGCCCCTCCATCTCACCCCTGGTAAAAGCACATGGGATACTCCTAAGGAATAAAAATCAAAATTAAGTTTATTTTTCTTTCCCTTTTCTTCTTTTTAGCTATTTACAAAGATGGAAATGGTCATGCAACTAAAGTTTCATTTTTCTCAACTACAGTCAATCTCTAAAAATACTCCAAGTAATAAGAACGAGGGGCCTACAGCAAGTATGTGTTTCATTCTGAGATGCTGTGTAATTTCAGAGAGAAAGAAAAATATTTTCCCAAGCTTTTAACTTTTCATTTGTATAAAACAGTTGATTTTATAGCTAGGTAAAGATGTTAAATTAACCTTCTTCATTAGTGTAATGTACTGTAACTTACTATAAATACTGTTAGCATAACTAAATGCGTGAATTGTGCAACATTTTCCATCAGAATATATAAGGGAATAGATGCCAAATATAGGGTAAAAAAATATAATAACAAGTTAGCTTTCTTCTATAAAATAGTGGAATTCTCAAAGAATGTGTTGGTGGTCAAATCTCTGACAAGTAAGAGGTTGTTTCCGTGCTACACAGCCTCATTATTGGCATGATCAGCCCTTACCAAGGAACGAGTATTTGGGTATTTTGTAAAAAAATGCACTGGGAATATTATTTTCAAAAAAAAAAAGATGGATAGAAATACCACCTCCATGTGCAAAGGGCCTGGGCTGATCTCCATGCCTGAGCCTTGGAAAAGTCCTTTTATAAAAGGCCACTTGATCTGCCGCAACACGGAATCACTTGCCTATCTGAGCAAAGCAACTTAAAAGGCTTAGTAAAACATTCAGCAGAAAATCAATGTTAAGTGCTTAAGTATATGTGGCACCAGAAAATATCAGGTTTAATGATTTTCTTCTGTGAAATACACATATTTATAAGTAATTAACCACTGTTACTCAACAGTTGCTTTTGTAGCATGCTCTGCTTGCAGAGCTGTCTCCTCGGTCCACAAAAGCGACCCTTGAAACAGATGGCACCAAGACAAGAAATGCCAGATTGAAACTCGGCAGAAAGTGTGACTAATCTCTGCCCCTTTTCAAGGGGGTCGTGGTCGTAGGGTCCTGTTTAAGAACTGAGCAGTGGGGCACAGATTTCATTTGCTGATTTGCATCTAGAAGACTAAGAGGGGGTATTATGTGGGGAAAGTCTCATAGGAACTCTCTCTCTGTTTGCTTTTCCTTGGAAATTGTTTTAAAACTGAAGTTCAAAAACCTGACTCCCAAAATAAGAAAAATCTGAACTTCATCATCAAGCCTACAGACTCAGGAAGTGATGGTAGGCTACACACTTTGCTTTTCATACTAAATGCTAAGCATGTAGCCTCAAAGCAAGCAAAATCGAGCCTTTTAATAATTATTTAACAGAAGAAAGTTAAGAACTATACTGCCAGAGAGATCTAGAATGTAGGCAGAGAAAGAGCACTTTTTGTATAATTAATGACATATTTTTGTTACTTAGCAAGAGATTTCTTATATGCAAGTAAACGGCATAAACGACCAAACTCTGGAAGTCTCCTTTAAAGAAGGGTGTCAGATATCCATCACAAAGTAGCCAAAAAAAAGACTTAAATACAAAAATAACTGAATTAGCACTTTATGATCTCCTGTGCATCCTGCCTGCTGCAGTTTCAGTAGGACATGATACACTCAGCCCAAGAGCAGCCACACGTCTTCAGTTTTACCCCCAACAGCACAGCTCACGTGAGCTATTGCACGGAGCTGATTAAATTCCAGAGCTGGCTACGTTTCAGGAGGGAAGCAGCGATTTCTGTAAATGGTGTGCATGTTTCTAGGACACCACATGACCTAAAATCTAGTAAATACCCCAAAGTTAGACAACAAAAATCCGGCTTTACTGAAGGCAGTGTTAATTTTGCCATCGCCACCAATGACACTAGGAATTTCAGCGTAAAATCCGTGCTGCTAAGAGCAGCATTCCCGACTCTCCGACCGCCCAAGAAAGTCAATTAAAAAAATTTATGTACTGAACTAGTCCCCCTCTTTCTCACCTAAAGCTTTGCTCCCGCTGAAGATAAACTGAGCCGTGCTGTTAAAAGCGGAGGTGAAACCAAGTCCAGCATGCACTGTAAAAGATTTATAGGGGCCCTTTTGGCTTTCGCATCCATTGTTCTGCTGCACATTAAATACCAGGGAGGCTTGGGAAGAAGTCAAAGTCCTTTATTCAAAAGCCTCACACCCATTCAGAAAGGGATTATTAGGAACAACAGGATTCTAGCATCATATTTCTAATTCCCTCCACTACTAAAAAACGTTTTCGAACTCAGCAATATTAACCGAGTGTTTTAAGACCACCTTCTCCTTTCCTCACAAAACGGCTGCCTCTCAGCATCCTCAGGAGTGTTTTTTTTTTTCCTGCCAAAAGGCAAATGGAGCTTTTGCCTTTAATGATGGTGGCAAAACAGTGCACTTCTAGCAAGGACCAGATGTACATTATATAGATCATTCTATCAGAGCAGCTCAAAACAAAATACTGACAAATTACAACTGAAAAACCATGCTGTTCAAATATGCTTATAGGAAACCACATAATCAAATTACTCCCTCTGAATACTGTATTTCTTGCTCAATGGAGAAAGAGTCCCGTAAAAGATTCTTTCCCTGATTTTTCTTGTATGTATGATTCTTTTAGGGACTTTTTAAACTTCCAACTATGTGCACATGAAAGAAAAAGCCTTTTCCCTCCAAAACAATCCATTAGAAAATCTGCATCCCAAATATCATCCCCTGCAAAGAACCACATGAAGTACCCACGAGATCTTCTCCATCCCAGCAGCAACAGGAAGGACAGAGGGCTCTCCCTTGGGGCAGGAGGGACCCCGGCTGGCAAGCGCTTCTTCCCAACCACCACCAACCCTTTCGCAAGGCCTGGGCAGCTAGGGAACCACAGGCTGCTGCCCCCAGCCTTTCCTAGGACACTGGTCGAGGGAATTATCCGTCTCCGGGCCCCAAACCGCCCATGGGATTCACCAGACTGCATGGCTTATTGTTAAAGAGGTGGAAACCTAAGCAAAAGAATCCCTAAAGATCAGATTTAAGTCCTAAACAAAGCAAAACACAGGCTGAGGGGAGGACTCCTCCCATGTGGTTTGAGCTGTCAAAGAGCTGGCCGGCTAAGCCTGCCACTCGCCACCAGAGACCATGACATCTCCGTGAGACCGTACCTGCCACACGCTTTATTTATACATGCAAGCAATCCTTATCTGCACCTATCTGGCTACAGCATCAAAACCAGCTTTCTTCACTGGTTGCGGACACTGGATAGATACCCAAGACTCGGGCATGGCAGGCCAGGGGACACTCATCTTACCCTCGTGGCTTGCGAGACTTTACGGCCTGCCTCTAGAATACAACATAGCAGCCAACGAGCCCGTTCCTGCTCGTGTTCGGTAACGGAGCGTTTCACAGAGCCACATCTTGGCTCCCCAAGTCACAGCCGTCTTCCAGGCCAGATCACGGCTCCTTGACACAACCCAGAGGCCTGCGAGATGTAAACTATTTACCCGGCTGTAGTGTACGGTATTTTTTGCGGGCGCTTCCACGGGACCGTGTTTGTTTGCAAGACAAGTGCTCGTGGCTCCTGCGAGGCCTTAAGAGGAGGGGACACTTGTGCCTTTCTATCTGAGGAAAACCACTAAGTGACTGGTGTATCTAGCACAGAAGGTGTTTTGTTTAAATGAAAAATAGCTTCAAAACGTGGTACAGCTAGTGTGTTCCTCTAAGCAAGATATAAGCAGTGGAAATAACCTTAAATAAGCTTTGGAAGTTTCTTGGAATTTCTCAACAAAACTGCCAATGGCACTTGGAACACATCTTGTTCACACCAAAGCATTTATTTTCCAGATTATCAATTACTTAAGTGTTGACACGGAAAATATTACCTTGAACGGAAAAAAACTTGTGTTTCACTGAAACATATCAAACGTATTCAACCATCTTTCAAATATCCTGCTTTAACTTAATGGAAACTATTAATGAAATGCAACTTAATTACCTGAGTATATCTCAGGTCCCTGAGACAAATATTTTTTTCTGCTGATCTGTATCATTTTTGCTCAGCTCTAGCAACCATATTGCCCAGACTTCTAGGAAATAAACCTGGAACAATGAGGTGAAAGTCAGTTAAGAATTTACTGTTTTGCCTTTGAAACTTTGTGTGACAGAGAAAAAAAACACTAAAGAGCCTTTTCTCAAGGGTGCAAACGCTGAGGAATTGCTACTTATAAAATTCATTAGATTTCCATGTAGACACTTGTCATAATAATGAGATAACTGCTCAAATATCTACAGAGCTATTAAAAAAATCTAAAAAAGTTCCACTTAGATCTGAAAATTGCATGACATACTGGGTCCCATTAAAATGTCAGCACTCCCTTTTCAGTAGTCACAGCAGGTCACATATCACTGCCAAATATCCCTCATTCACAAGTTCATCTCAACAGTTTGATCTCACAATAATCTTGATTTCTTTAAGGCTAAAAACAAACTACTTTCTTTTTAAAATACATTGTGAGGCTACAGTTCCCCATCGATGGTTAAACTCCAAAGGGAAAACAAGGATTTGAGTCCCTGCTGGGTAAAAGTATTACAGAGGACAGGCAAAATATTTCCCATGGAATCACAGAAACACAGTATTTTAAGAGAGAGGGAAGTATTCTCGTACTGCTTTCCCTGTGCAGCAAAATTCAGAGTCCATCACTCAGTCCTTTCCAAAACATCCCATGGCACAAAGCCTGACTAGGTTCTCTGGGATTTGCTTAATAAAGCCAACGTGGCACTGTGTGCAGAGTGGCTAAGGAGTAACGTGTATGCATGTTTGTAAAACACCTAGAAACGTCACCTCCTCTAGCTTCAGGTGCCGGCTGAATTTAGCATCACTTGTATGGCAGTCCATGAGGTCCCTGGCAGTCCCAGTCATTCCACAGGGCAGCTTGGGCTGTGTTCCTTATCTCCCAAAGTGGGAGATAAGGAAACAGGTAATTGAGTTGTTCTGAGGGCAACTGGCAGTTGAGTCTCCAAGGATGACATCTCCGTGCACTTCAACACAGTGCAATACTGTTAACTTCTGCTCTTTACTCCTTTCTTTCTGCCAGTTTTCAGTCCATCTGGCGAGGTCACTGTTAAAGTCAATATAAATAACTTCTCGCTAGAATTTTGAGAGCATCAAGTACCTTTTTAAGATTAAAGTCTACTACAACTCCAGTATTGGCCTCCTTTTTAACATTCGGCATTTGAAATGCCAGCCTTTCCATATCCCATACCTTCTGTGGGATGTTTTCCTATTAATATAGAAAAAATATTTAGATGGAGAACATGCAAAGTTTCTGGCATTCTGCAGTGCAACCTTCAAATCCAGAGTGGCTCCCCAGCTCTCCTGCCCTGCATAGATGCTGAGATGTATTTATGAATAGACAGGTGAACCTACAGATGCAGTGAGAGCTACCAGGCAAGGTGCTGAAGATGAAACTCAAAGTTTTGGTATTTCCTTCCAAGGGCTAAAACAACACAGGCATCTGAGCAAACATCATGGTGGTGAGAGGAAGCAGTGCCTAAGGCTGTGCGAGAAGCTTCACACAAATAATCCCTGTGTGGTTATAATCAGATACAACACTAAGGCGCCTTCACATCGCTTTGGTTAACAAGACCATTTTCCAGCTCCTGAAGAGACTGCAGAGATCTTAGTGTATAAAAATGTGGGATGCTGGAAGGTCTTGCTCTGCCTCTCCCCATGAATTAGCGTGCTTGTATCTAAACGTACATCTGAGCAAATATGAATGTCTGTGCATCGACGGAAAGGGGAGATTGCATCTCATTTGCTTCCACAAGTTACAAAAACGTGAATGCTGCAATTTAACTAGCAAATTTCTGAACTGCTCAAACAAGCAGCTACATTGAGCTGGGCGCCAACTTACCCTGCAGCATTTTGTCCCATCTACCACCCAGTGAACAATCCCCTTCGTTATCCTTTCAAGCCAAATCCACTGTGGAGCCAATCCTGCTAGGCCTAGCACCACCTGAACCACATTTATGTTCACTCAGGAGAAACACATCACACAGCACCAAAAATAAGATATCAATCGTGTCACAAGATGGCGTGTCCGGAGGGAAGAACTGTCATTCCCCTGGGAACAGGAAGTTCCCAGCAAGCCAAGCTGCCCTTTTGCTCACTCTCCTCCTATGAATATTTCTCCACAGACTTCAATTTTACAGCAGAAATAAGGAAAAATTCAAAACGCTTGCACTAACCTTACTGTTTATAATAAAACCTCTGCAACATCTCTGTTTGCAGATTAAGGCAGATCTCGTTTGGAGCCATGTTCCAGGATGAAGCAACATCTGTCTTTGCCAATCTCCTTGCAGGCAAAGAAAATTTTCAAGATGAATTGCTCTGATAGAAAGCAGGAGATTTTTTTCTTCACTTTGCCAGTGTTGCTTCTTCTGGAGATCAGTTTCTGATCCGGAGGCTGCTTCCAACTACGAATTAATTAGAGGTTTTAGAGACTGCATATCTGTTATTTATAGAAACCAGGAGTGGGGCATCTTTGGGGAAAAAATAAAAGACAAGACTTCTATTTTCTAAAAGTCCATAAGATTCATTTCCCCATTCCTCAAGCATTGACATTTGTCTATAGTTCAAAGCTCGGGGAACTATATGCAGGGGAACCGCAGCTGTAAACCAGGCTTTGGTAGAGCACAAGGGTCCAAAACCAGAACAACCCTTACAGGGGCAGAGCTTCCAATTAACTGATGAGCCAAAGCAACAGGAACCACAGTCCTGACTAGCGGGTGCCCTTACTGAAGCCCATGCTGCTCAGGATGTTGTCCTTTTTAATTAGGATATTTAACAGATGAGTACGGCCACGAACCAGAATTGCCTGTTCGCATTTAAGAGCGAGCACTCCACCCAAACAAAGTATTAATGTGTCAGTCTGTATAATAAATACATGACTTGCTGTACGAAGAAGTATAGTTGAATGGCTGCAGCCTTGTCTAAAGCTGATTTATTTTAAGTCTAAATATAACAAGTTCCTCTGACAATGAATTGTGTAATGTCTACAAGACAAAAAACGGCACACTTGGTTAGCTACAGAAAGACAGGTGGACCGACAGAAACTTCCACTTAGTGCCTTGTTGGCTGCCTGCCATGGTTTGAATGGGGGCAATTATGAAAAAAAATTGAACACGTGACTTTAATAAGATCCAATATGGATTGCCGTCTGGTAAAAACAGAGCCTTACGATACGCTACACCCAGGGTCTAGCCTTTGCTACTAGGAGCAAACGTGCTGTTCCAGATGTGATGCGTTCAGGCTTTGCCTTGCTGGGGAAGGCCGGCGAGCAGAGCAACATGTGAAAGTCCCACCACTTTACACAGAGCATCACACTCAAAGAACTAACAAAAAAGGAGAAAAAGCAGAAGATACTGTTGTGTTAAATGGGCAACTTGAGAGTTGTGACACCTTGGAAGTCAGAAATAACAGGAGCGTAACTAACTTGGAATGGCCTTGTCCTCGAGTAGGCCCCGGCCTCAGGAAACCTCGCAACCACTTAGGACACTGGCTATGATAATGTCAAAAGTGTTCCACTTGCCACAAGCTTCAGTTTTACCAAATGGCTGTTGTTTCCGCCCAACTTGTTCTTGCCTGCTTTGATCCCCTACTTCACATGGACTCAAGACAAGACACCACGCTCCCATATTTTCCAAGCTCTGTTTTCTTAAACTCTCACAAGTATCATTTATAACATTCACACACAATATAAAATCATTATTGCTACCATTTGGATACAGCTTAGTGATGGTAAAAATCTACAAATCTATTTTGTCTTTTTTTTTTTTTTTTCCCCACAGTGGCCTGTGGAAGGTTCTGCTTTGGGCACCATCGTGCAAGATGAGAACTTGCAAATAAAGCCCAGAGAGGAGCATCAAGCACCATCATAAGAAAAGCCTGAATGCACATAGTATCAGGAAAGATTAAAATGACTGGGTTTGTTTAGTCTGGAGACACATAAGGGGCACATAACAGCCCCGAAACAAGTAAAAGTTTTTGGCAAAGAGACCTGAAACACACGGTGCCCCAAGCGCACTTGCACAGGACAAGAAATAAAGGCCTCAGATTTGAATACAGAGGTCTCATTCGCACATTTGGAAAACCATGTCTTCCTGAAAGTACAACTAAGGACATGGGAAGAGACAGTTTCACACAGTACCACACTAAATCTGTTGGCAGAGGTTTAAAAAGAGAATTAAACAAACAGTTGTGAGAAATGGTGCGGGCACAGCTGGACCTGCCCCCAGGTACAAGGACACACCAGCCAAGTCCCTCACATCCCTCCAGATTGACGTCTCGCACTTTGATAAATTTACCTAAAAAGGCAAATTGTGCAAAACAACGAGCCGCTCAAAAACTTAATGCAGCCTTCCCCAATTTTTAAACCACCCTAATGCCTCTCTACCAGGATCCAAATAGAGATAGTTTAAGTACAGTATAAATCCTGGAGACAGCCTGAAATCAAGACTTTTATCAGCAGGAAGGAGGGAAAAGGAGTAAAGGCTTTTTCCTCCTCTAAAAAATAAAAAACAAAACAAAAGCCCACTGAATAGACACTATTATAACAAACCTCACAGCTTGCTGTGAGCACCCGCAGTCAGTGCAGGTGACATGCTATGAGGGGCTGCTTTGGCCAGCGCGGGAGCCGGCTCTCAGGAGCACAACTCGAGCGCCTCGAGCCTCCTTTCTCTACACGCCCATGGCTTCCCACTCTGGGGAGAACTCACAGATGTCTTGCTCAAAGTTTGCCTCGTGATCATTACGGCTTTGGTGGCTTCCTGACAGCGAGAGCTATGCCAGCCCAAGCATTGTTTAGAGACCCAGGAAACACCAAGCTCATCCCTGCTGCTGACAGGAATGCTGCTGCTCACCCTTCCTTACATAGAGTCCTCACGGGAGAGCCCATACGTAGTGCCCAGGTCCTGCAGACTCAATAATTGACCCAATAGTAAACCTCTAAAACACCCTAGGTTGCACTAGTTCAGACCAAAGCGGAGTACAGATACCCCTGTCTGCTGGGAGGTCCCGTGAAACCAAAATGACCTTAATAAATACACATAATGATGTAATGATGACTGTCGCAGGAGAAAAAAAAAGCTCGAGGAAATGAATAATCACCCCTTCCTCGTGGGGGTTGCAACAGCATGCAGTAAACCAGGTGACACTCATACTCTGAACAACGCAAGCATGGCAAAACATAGACTAGAGACTCACTAAGCGAGGGCTGCCTGTCCTGGGGCCTGAGCAAAGCAGGGGTCCACAGCAAAAAGCAGAACCTTTCCATGTAATTAAAGGCCTCATGGCAATGCATATGCATGGAGGTCAACCACAGGCTGCACATGCAACAGAAATACAGGCAGTTTCTAATTTTCAAATGCAACTTAAATAACAATATTTTCATGCAGTTTTGTGTTGTTGTAATATTGCAAACTTTGGGTATAAAAACCAGACAAGGCTCCCACATTTGCCCTCATTTCACATCTTTTTAAATGCCAATATTTTCCTTGAAAGTTCATAGTTTGGGTGAAGCAAGAGCTTGGTTACATCCCTGGGTCCCTGAGAAGCAGGAAACCAGATTAACAGATCCAGTTTGGACTCCCAAGGCTGGGTTACACATCTTTTCCCCACCACTTCCTTCCTCCTGTGATAAGGCCAAAACATGGCCTCATACCTTCGCTCTGCAAGGGAAGATCCTGGCTGTGAGACAGGTAAATTAATACATCTTTCTTCCATTCCAACAGGGAAATCTGTTTGATACGACCTTAGAATAAGCTGTATTGAAAAATAAAGAATAAATCGCTGGGCATGTAAGATAAAGCTAGCTCACAGTCTAACTGGTCTGCCACAGGACTACAAAGATTTTGAAAGCCATTTGGCCCAGCACGTGGAACAGCAACAGTCCATAGCTGTTTATATATATTGACACGTATTTCCGTGGCCTTTGTCACTAGAAGAGACAGCTGCTCCCAATTAATGTCTTTTCTCAACTACCCTGGGGAGTCGGACTTTATTTTTTCCTTTTACAGGAGGGAAGGTGAAAGAGAGAGCAGATCAGATTCACAAAGGTGTCTTTGTGCCTAACTCACACTGGAATCAGCTGAATGGGATTCAGTCAGGGAATTTTTACGGAGCTGGAATCAAAAAACTGGACATGGAGCTAGGTGGCATTACACTAAAAAGCTGCAAAATTAACTTAAAATTTTAACTCCCCCTCCAGTTTTATGTACTTACAGGGTCATTAGGGGACTAAACACAAAATTACATATTGAGACAATTGGGCTGTATTATTTCCTTCAGTACGGCTCCCTGTTCTGACATTGCCATAAGGAACAATAAACAAGCAAATGAAATTTGGAGGGGAAAAAAACAAAACATTCATCATTGATTTTGAACGGTTGCAGTGGTGGACTTGATGCCTCCTTTCCACAATGTTTATCAGTTCTTTTTCTCGTATTGTCCACAAATACATATATGTAACAGCCATTAAATCTACCATGCAATAAGAGAAATCTTGTCATTTTAACCAACAGTTTCCAAAACACAATAAACATTTGCTCTTCTTCAGGGAACACTTAAAAAAATCCTTTATAGGCAAACATAATGCTGAAATGTAATACAGAAGGAAAGGGAACATGCTCTTCTAACTCTTCAGGTCTAAACCTGGGACCTATTTGCTCATTAGCAGAAACGTATAGTTTGGGGAAGCAGTCAGAGTGGGCACCATCTGCAGTCATTTCCCACAAATTCTCCATTTCCCCACCCATCAACTGGGCAGGGGAAACTGCTTGCAAACAGGTCAAGGGGAAGTGTACAGCACTTAGCCAGACACCACCCTTGTCACGTTTGGCCACTGAATGTACCAAGGTGCTTTTCAAAAGTGACAATATCATCTTAACACTGGGACATCAAAAGAAAAAAAAATGAAAAAAAAGGTGCAAATACCCAGTTCTTAGTGAGTTCTGTTGCCTCAAGTTGTAAAGCTACCAATCATACTCCCCCCTTGTTCTAAATACAAAGGCAACTCTACAGACACATCATTTAGCACTTGCAAAAAAAATAGGAGGGTCTTCACCTTTTAAACACAATATGTTTCAATGACAGAATTTATTTCCCCTTCTTTCTACACCAACTAGGCATTTATTTATGTTACCAAACACAGACATAAAGTAACATATTCTGTACAAGAGGAACAATGCCTCGTTAAGCTGATTTTAATGTATTTTTGGTGGTAGAATGATAGCTGAGTGTAACAACATATTTCAAGGGAAGCACATTTGGCAGCCACTTCTCCAAGCTGAAAAGAAACTGCAGCTCCAAAGGTTACATTTTCCCATAAATGACTGTCTAGGCACTTCATGAGCTTCCATAACTCTGTGGCATTCTGTTTTACTTGTTTATGAGATGCAGTTTCTTCTTCCTCGGTGGTACTGCTGTGTCATTGAACAAATCCTGTACAAGTCAAGTGCTATCCGTAGAGCCAGCAAGAGTCAACAAAAACCAGAAAATGTCGCTTCTCTTCAAACTAACCAACCTAATGCATGCAGGAGACGGGAAGCAGCATCTCCTTGGGCAGAAGGAATCAAGACCAGCTTGGGTAAAGCTAACCATGAGGAAAAAGCTGCCTTATTGCTTAGGCTGACCAAGCACAGAACAGATTTGCCTATCATAAGGCTTAGATGGTAACTAACCCAGGTAAAGAAGGCAGCTCAGAGCATCTGTTTCTGAAGCTCTGTCACACACACTGAATTTCCCAGTGCTACTGCAAAGCCACCAAGACATGCTGTGGCTGGCAAGAAGGAGAAATTTGCTAGAAGTCTCATGCAAATGAAACCCAGCTGCTTAAGCACAATCCCAGATGTCTCCTACACTGTGTGGCTTTGATAGATTAAATTGAGCATAAGAAAGAGATGAAATATTTATGAAAATTAAATTTGCAGGATGCATGTCAGTAAGCCTGAAAAGGGCTTTCTCAAATGAAGACAGGAAACCACATATTTCACTCAAACAAGTTAAGCTGCAGCAGTGGTATTCACTTGAGCTTCTGGGATGCTTAGCGTTCACGCGGCCTGCGTAGCTGTTACTCAAACCACTCATTCCAGAAAAAGCGACCGCAAACACTGCCTCTAACACTGGTATAAGCAAACATTCCTAAATACCGTATACAAATGAAGTATGATGTTTTACTGCTTCCTCCCCCTTGACACAGACCACAACTGGAAAGAATAAAAATAACCTGCTCTAACTTTAGATGAACACAGTTGGATATTTGAGCAAAAGGAATATATTCGGAGAGACTTTTGGACTACTCAGGCATCAAAACTTTGTATTTCCTTGCATTGCCTCCCTCAAAACAGCAATGAAAGAAAACACAAATGCACTAAGAAAGGCCCAGTGACAGACAACCTCAGTGAATTAAAATAACAATTAAAATGAAATGAAACCAGGGAACCACAAAATACCTCCCTCTTCCAAAGTCTTGCACAAAATCCACAAACACAGCTGGCACCTCTCTCCCCATGGCCTAGGTCCCGCCGGTCTTCACAGATCCATTTTTGCTCTGCCAAGCACTATGACTGTCTGCGATGAAGTCTTCATTTTCTAGCTGCTCCAATATTTCATCCTTTTGGGCACCGTACGCTTAGAAGGGCTGGCAGTCCCTTCCAAGGTGCTCTTCTCTCTTTTGGATTGACAAACTCAGGAGAAGTTTTGGGGACCTTTGTTTGATTTCCAGGGGAGTTAATCATGGCAGCCATTTAGCACTCAGCTGTTTCAAGACTGTTGCTTGTTACCAACACCCACACGTCCAACTGCTCATGAAACTACAACTTAATTCAAACAGAAACTTCAAACAAGGTGATCATGGATGCACAGACTAAATACTACAGGGTCTGCAGGTCTCTGGGTTGCCCACTGACTTCTTTTGAAACGTAATTTAGAAGGCCCTGGACTTCAGCAAAGCGGAGCAGATCCTCCCATCCCACTTGGCTCTTAAGCGTCTCCCGCTCATGTTGTGGGGTTGTGGGGTGAGGCTGCGCAGGGGACTGCTCCAGGAGAGATCACCCGTTTATTTCAAGTAGCAACAAATATGCCGCTTCTTTTTCACGGCATGTTCATACACTGAGTACATTTACATGGCTAAGCTAATGCAATGCCACGTTTCAGCAAAGAAAGAAATACACAGTTATGCAGCCATTTTGAGTGGTATTTGCACTAAACTCCCTGTGTTTGAAGTGGTACCGTGAAAACTTGCCGGGTAACATCAGCACCACTGTGACAACATCTGAGTAGCTCCCTACCTCTGTGGAGCACCACATGTGATCCAGATCAATCACGCCTGTCCCCTTACACTTGGTGGGCAGCATAAAATACTGACACACATTAGAGTTACTCCTACAAAGCAGTACGCAGAGGTGCACTTGCTTTAATCCTTCCTCTTGATAAGCAAGGTGACATGTCAGCCCTACTATTTTTAAAAAGGAGCTAAGTCTCCACTTCAGCAAAGTACTCAAGAAAAAGGATAATCCTCTTGGTCCCAAAAGGACCATTTAAATTTGAAGTCACCTAAGTGCTGCAAGTTGAATTAACACCTTGTGATTACTTTGGCTAACGAACAGAACCTCTTGCTTCAGTCCACTTAAGTATTTCGGGCGCAAGCTACGCATCTTCAACCAATTTGAGCAGAAGTGGCAGGAGCAGAGCGCTCGCCGAGCTGGGGAACGGGGCTGTCCTTCAGAGCCGCTCTCTCTGTGGAGGCCGAGGGGCCGAGCACAGGCACTCGGCAGCGGTAACCGGGGCGCTGAGCGAGCGGGCGCGCGGCGCGTCCTGCGCTGAACTGGGCCTGGGGGGAAACAGGCACCGAGGGAACGGCGGCAGCAAGCTGCAACCGCTGCTGTGTTCCCTCCAGGTGCGGCACGGCCGAGGTGGGACGTGGAGCTGCGGTGCCACTCGCCGCAAGCTGCTTTCCTGGCTGATTAATAGCGGGGGATTCTGCGGGATAGCTGCGGTATAAAGCTCCCGAGCACAGAGGCATGGTTATGCACTTAGCAGCTGTGTCAGCCCTCTCCGCTCGGGCCTTCAATGTATTTTGCCATATGGCAACCGGGATCATTTTACACTCAAAAATATTACTACTTTAAGCACACGCCGTATAACTACGCTGTGTATCTCCTTCTAAAGTCATGCAGCCCAAAGGTCACCCTTCCTTCTGCTTTCTGAATCATCCTTCAGCGTTCAACAGACCTAATAATATCAGTCCATATCTCCAAGTCCGAGAATTTTTCTTCCAGGCTTTAAACCCACGAGCGTTAAAACACACTGAGGAGCAGCAAATATCACGGTTGAGAGGAGGACGCCTGGAAATCTGCCAGACGACAACTAGACCAGCAGGTGAACACGAATTTTTTGGATTAAACCAAAGTACTGCACTGCCTGCTAAATCCCGTGAGCAGCGAACTGCATGACAAGTAATTATACCAAGGATTTTTTTTTCTTTTTTCATTATATCAGGTTTATATATTCACCAGGCTGCAACAGTACTTAATAGTCAAATCTGCTCCAAGTAACCTGTTGCTCAGGATGTGTTGGCTGGAAAGACTGATGTGTCATCCCCAGGAATAAGGCTAAGCAGCACCAACTGAGCACTGCAAGCCCAAGAGAGGTACAGCAGGGCTAATACAACCCTTCCTTCACCTTTCCCTGCTGTGTTTTCTACAAATACTGCGTCCTTCCATTCAGAAGGAGACCTCTCCATGATTTTCAGGTATTAGTTTAGGATCAGCCTGAAGAGACTCATCTGCAGCTCAGATGTGCAAATACAGATATATCAAGTATTTTGACTAAGTTTTCTGTCATAACCCTGTCTCTTGTACCATCCTCCTGAGGAGGCAAGAGAAACCCAGCCTATATAAATGGGCTGTAAGGAGAATGAGTGCAAAAATGAGTGCAAAATGAGCAGGACTCTCTTTGTTCAAACACCCGCTCTCAATGTCTTACCAGCAGACTGGAAGGAGGCAGCATCAATGCATTTCTGGAATGGGATGGCCCTGAGTCCAGTGCTAGGCAGTATTTCCCCTAATGATTTAGATGATGAAAGAGACATTTCTGCTCATACCAGGTTGAGAAAATTGCATGTAAACTGGAAGACTGGATTACTATTCAAAATGTTCTTAAGTACTCAGAGAAAGGACTGGGCAAGACCAGAGTGCTACTGAGGAGAGAGCAGTGTAATGGAATATACAGACCCTCAAGTCATTGCACAAAAAAAGACAAAATTTACTAAGGAGACATGCTTCAAACAAGAAGGCCCCAAGGATAAAGGAGATTTACGCACTGAAGGTGAGAAAGATGCATGAAGCTGCTGTGAGGAAGGCCAACACTGCAGCAGGGTAGAGCAGGAGCTCAGCCTGGAGAATTTACTGCTTTAGAAAAGGCAATGAAAAGGCCACCATGCTCATCCAAGACATGCACTGAAGGCTTTACAAGACCCCTGTATTTTATTTTAAGCTTTTTCCAGTCTTCTGGTCTCAGCCTTGAAGCTGCCCAGAGCCAAGGGACTCTGACCCATGGCCCAAAGGGCAGGAGGAAGTTGAGTATTACAGTCATACAACCTGCTAAAAAAAGATCTATCATTGAAGACTGCATAGTCCGGAGTATTTTCTTTCAAGGATTTCTCTCCCTTGTGTCACCTAAGTTAGTAACACAATTCAAACGACACTGGTGAGGTCATGAGCAACTACACTTTGAATTAGGATACTGGGAGTTTCCTACTGACAACTGACATTATACAACAGATCTTATCTGTGGAGATAATTATTTTAACGTGCTAACCTGGGTACCTAGAACTCAGCTGAGAGGCAAAAATCTTGGTCTCTTAGAGGCAACAGAAACCATGTGCACAGCTTGCAGCAACCCCCTACCTTTCCTCCACAGGTCCATCTAGTCGCTTGCAGATGCTCCTCTCTCAGAAGACATCCCGTTCCCTCCCTAGTCAACCATGGCACTGAGCTGCCCAGCATCTCTATGAGCACATCCTTCACAGGCTATTTTAGACCCGCATGAAGTTTGTTACCCACATTCCCAAGCTAAGTAAACAAAACTGTCTAAATCAGGCAGAGAAACAAGCCCTTCCTTGGCCGGGCACATGCATTTTCCTGTGAGGATGTGCAATTCAGCCTGTGAACTAACCACTTCATGACAGAGATGCCTGCACCAAAAGATCAAGAGTATTTCGTGAAGTTACCCACAGCTTTCTAGAAGAGGCAATGCTCAACACCAAAGTGTCCTTCAGCAACCACTAAGTCACTCTAGCAAGGAGCGTACAGAAGTTTTAAGGAACGTGAATGAAGAGCCCTACTGCAAGCAATGCACAAACCAAAAAACATATCAGCTCAGTTACCACATACAGCATTTTTCAGTTGCAATTATGTTGTGAATACACATTTTCGAATCATTAATCCATGTTCCTTATTTTCAAATGCTCCACAGTTATTAAAGCTACTGGGAGTCTGCTGTCATGCAGAATTCTACCTTATTGCAATTGCTCCTTACTACTAATTAAGTAGTAATTACTCCCTTTCCTATCACATTTTTTTGCTTCTTGATGCATAAGTATTGCATTTTCATTTATAATTAGCACCAAATTCCTAGGTTCTCCTTCTAAAACCACAACGTGAACCAAGTTTAGTCTCTAGCCCCTAACATCGCTTACAACTACTATTGCAGAAATCCTCCCCATTAACTTGAGATAGAGCTACCAGAAGGAGTTACAACACGGACAAACCTAACCCTACTCAGGATCTCTGAAGATGCCTTTAAGTGAATGCAACAGCCAAAAGGAGCCCTCCCGCGCAGCGCAAAAAGTCTCGAGTTACTCTATTAAGATGCAAACAGCGCCGGGAGCTGCTTTTTACGGCATCCCCTGGCCGGCGAGCTGTTTCTACAAACCCTGCGCACCTTGGTTTGCAGAAAACAGGGTTTGCAGAAACAGCTCGCCGGCCGGGGGATGCCGCTGAAAACTCAAGACCCCCCCACTTTGCTCTCACGCCCAGTCCCGTCTCGCTGTGCCACGAATCCCCTCTCCTGGGCTGAGCTTTCCCTTGGCGCGCTCTGCCTTACCTCCGGCGTGCGCAGAACGCACGGAGCTGAATGTGCAGCTGCCAGCCGCGCTCCTCCAGCCAGCCCTTGGCTTCCGATGCGCTCGGAATGGGATTCGCGTTCCGATTCTGCCGTCGTCCCGCTGCTCCGGGGCCTCCGCCGAGCGCGGGGCGGCCGCTCCGCGCGCTCCTCGGCTCAGCCGTCACTTCGCCAAGGGGCACGGAAGCCGCCAGGCGGCCCCCCCGGCCGCTGTCATGGGGGGAGTCCTGGGGACGGAGTCGCGTTCGGAGGGTTGTGACCACGAACGGCGCCGATATAGCAGCCTTTGAGCAGGCGCCACACGCTCGGCCAGTGTCGCTCACGCTGTGCCGTTTTCTTCCCTCATCCTCTCTGCCTCGTGCTCTCCCGCCTGGCTGACGGCCGCACACACAGAATTAGTGGGGCATTTAGGCAGATATAAATCTTGACTCTTCGATTTCTATTGCTAAAACAAGCAATCCCAAGCCATCCTATATCACACATCCTTCCTCAAAACACAGCTAGCAGCATTGCTTGTGCTCCTGCAGGATCAGCCTCTCGAGCGCAAGACGCAGCAGGATCCCTCCCTCGGCCCCTGCGCCTCACACCGTCACCCCCAGGTTTGTGGCGACAGGGGGACTGGGTGACCAAGTGCTCCGGGCCGCAGCTACGTCACTCACCAACCTCTGCGTCTGAAAGACAGCGGTTACAAGTAGGAACCTCTCGTATTTCCCTCAAATACAACCTCCCAAATGCTTAGAGGACACCAGCGGAACCATCTCATCAAAGGAGAAACCTCTTGCACAGACCAAATCAAGAGTACCCGCAAGCGGGAACTGCTCGGTATTTCCCATCATTTTGTGGTTTGGCATCATGTCCCAATGCACAGAGCACATGGCATTCCCAGCATGGACTCCCTCAGAGGGGTTTTGGCTCCACATTCAGGCCCATATCACCCACAAACAGGGGGACCCAGGTGCCCCGCAGATGCCTCGGGCATCAAATAACACCATAATGCCAAATATTTCTCAAAGCAAATCACATCCCTAACAGCACACTATGAAACTACCTGCTATCCATACAGTTTTACAAATACTTGCATCACTCCTTCCTTCAATTAACACAAGTTTGCAAAGAAGATATTAAATGAATGCTGCTCTGTTATCACCTGTATGGACCAAGCAGGCTCTATAGCCTCTAAACTTTAATGTGAACAAAACCCAAGAAACCCCCTTGCCTAGCACTCAAGATAGATAGAGATTGGGTTTTTCCCTAATATCTGCAGGCAACATAAAATGACTCTAAAGATGTGCTTTGCTAGTACATGCTTGTTAACTCAGAGCTAATTATGCCATGTGAACATTACTTCTCCCATTAGGGGAACAGCCCACAGTATGACATGGCACCTCACACAGGAGTTCTGCTTTTCCAAAGATTATTATTACTTTTTTAAAAAAAGAACTTAAACCTTTCTCAGTTATATGCCCAAAGGGACAGATGCTTGAGAAAGCAAGGCACAGCACTGCCCAGAGAGGTGAAGAGACCTTTGGCTTAAACCATGGGCAGAGCATCCTGAGTAGGCAGCACCTTTCAGACACAAGGACATCTAGCAGTGCCCATTAAGGGCACACGATCCAAGACAGTAGCATAGGAACAGGCAGACACATAGGAAGATGAAGTTTCACCGTCCTCCTTCCGGGACCTTTCATTTGTTCCATGAACAAATGTGTGTCCATGCCCACACCTTAGATAGACTCCAATGCCAGGGCGTGTGCGGTGGCTTTGTGGCCACCCTGGCACAGCACAGGTCACTCACGAGAGATCCGCTCTCGCTCTACCCACTGCTGCTTTGCTCAAGCCTTTATGTCAAGAGTCAGGGGCCATTTATCAGTTCCTTCAGAAATGCCAACACAAGGACAATGCAGAAACTTTCCAAACTTCAGGTGCCGTTAAGCAGCAGTATTCAACTCAGCTGCAAGCTGGGTATAAAAATAAACCCCCTTTAAGTGTATCTTGGAGCTGTGTCAAGCGCCCAAGTCGCTTCTCTAAGTCTTCATTTAAGCCATTCTCAGGAGCAGCACAGACGCTCACCGTCTGCAGGAGGGAGGTCTCCTAACAAGGTCTGAGCTCCTCTAGACCCCCTCCAAAACCCAAAGCACAGCCCCCCAGTCCCACCACATGCAGGATCACAATACACCACGCAGACACCAGCTAAACGCTGCAAATCCAGCCCAGGGCCGGTCCCTAAAGTGGGCTTCAGTCTTCACTAACACACTCATTAGAAAACAATGTAGCTACAGAGCATTTGTATAACTCATTTTTTTTTAAGTAAACAACAACAATCCTCCTAATAAGAGGTCCTCCCTAGTCCTAATGTGATAGGACTGTTTGGCTTTTTTTTTTGGTTATGTTTTTTTCTTGGCTTAAAGCAAACATATGACCACAGTTTATAGCTTTAGTATAGCTTGTAATATTTTAATGAAAATAAATCAATTCTTTTTCCCAGAGTGAGTATACACATGAACGTACACAGGTTCACTACAGAGAACATTCCTGTGTCCGCTCCAAAAGCATTCCTGTTTTATGGAACAAAAGCACCTTTTGGAGACTAGATGGGCAGCGATTAAACACACCAGAAAAGAATTCATCTTTATTGCAGCAACAAGTCAGCATCATACAATACATCTGTTTAGGAAAGCTAAAGGACTTTGGACAAGTGTCTGATTTAGCAAAGCAGAAACACAGGTATTTATAGCATTTTGCCATATTTCTGCCTGATCCCACAAAGGGACTTACCTGCACTAAACTTAATGGCACTCCAAACTAACATTGCAATTTGGTTTGGAAATCTTTTTTAGATTACTTGTTTTGTTTTTGTTTGTTTGTTTGTTTTCCAAAATGCTCTATCTACCCAGACCAAAACTCACTCAATAAACCTATCACGTTTAGATTCTGGGCCTTAAGTCTGGCCAGGTACCAACTTTTAGAACAGGCAGTTGCTGCATTGAGAAATCCAAGCCCCGAAGGGAGACCCGCAAAGAGCTCTGTCCCCCTCACCCCACAGGCTCCCTTGCTCCTTCCAAGCTCTGTAATTCCCGTCCACGAGCCAGGATCCTGATTTCCCTGTACAAGGAGCCTTGCTGCCTTTGTCAGTGCCCGGGAGAGGAAATCCAGGGTGTGAAGCTCCCGAGGCTGGAGCACAGTGCCCAGAGCGATACCATTCCCAAGCCCCGGGGATCAAACCAGGGTTTGCAGCATCCCACCAAGCTCCGTGCGGATGTCTTGGACTATCGCAAGGCAAAAACACACCTAAAAGCATAAAAAACATCCCAAAAGGTTACACAAAATAGCAGTCTCAGGACTGGCTTATTGGATCAGATCAACCTTTCAGCTAGTCTGTGCTCCTGTCTCCAGCAAAAAGTATTGCTTTTTATTAGTTTTTAAATGCATCGCTTTTTAATTTCATTGGGGATGTCTCCCGTCTTTTATTATCTAAAAGGTTAAATGGAAGAATCCAATTTGCCTCCTGTTTTTGTGTGTATTATTTTATTTCCCTTGTCCTGTCTCCTGTTATTCGAGTCCTCTCAGGCAGCCCCCCAACTCTCTCAGAGGAGCTAGTTCAGCTCCTATTGCTGTCGCTCCCCTCAGCCCCTTGTCCCCTTGGTGTTTGGCAAAAATACTTTAACTTGCCTATTCGTATAATATTAGCACATCTCCCTCAGCTTTGCTTGATTTCTTTCTGATGGAAACTAATTTAAAGAATTAGTTTCTCCTTCTCTGAAAAATCGCTCTTGCCTCCAAAGTCTAAAATATCAGAAAACAGTTGCAGAAGTCATTCAAAAGAACAAAATACTCAAGCTTAAGCCTATAGCAGTAGCCGTTACTCTACTCAACCTTGTCTCCTTTTATGAGTAAAAGCACATCACACTTTAAGCTTATGCAAAAATAACGGGCAACATTTTAACACAGTATTTTGTTCTTGCCAAGGAAGCTGTTGCAGGATCTCATGGGACAATCTTTTAATAGCACACAGTTTCATACTGCACAACTCCTTCTCACCCACGGTTTGCATTTCAGCATCCAAATCATTCTCCCAAGCAATAAATGGAACAAAGAAATAGGTTGTGCCCCAGGTGACTTGTCTGATGAAGTTAAAGGGTCCTATGAATTCAAAGCAGGTATCAACCAAAATAAATGCAATGCTAAAAATGCACAAACTATTTGCTGCTTAAATACCTCTAAGTTACTGGTAATTCTTTTACTGAGCAACACATTCAAGACGCTGCCTGCACAGATGGGACCCATGTAACACACCCCCAAAGAGAGTCATTTCATCCCCTACTGCCATCTTATCAAGCAACTTGTAGCACAACTTACTTCTGCAAAAGCTACTGCACTTACAAGCAGTAACATGCAAAAGTTACTGCACATGAGACAGGATTTAAGAGTAACCCCTGCCTTAGTGGAAGGGGTTTTTTGCCTGCTTGCTTGTGTTTTCTTAGGCAAAATGTAGAATAAACACAACCAAGCTCAGTTCAGTTCAGTCTTTAAATAAGGAGCCAGCTTCTTTAGTCCTGCAAATTCCGTCACCTGTCCCATTACACAGCACAGCTGCTTGGAGGGTTAACATTTTTTTTTGTGAAATACCAGTTCACAACAATCTCATTAAACCCTTTCTAACACCTCCCAGCCTGTGCAAGGTTTCCTCAGCCAGGGCAAGTGCAGCGCAGCTCGGACCATCTCCTTGCAAAGGCAAGCAAGGAAGCCTGGAGATCAGGGAAAGAAAGAGGCACCCAGAGCTTCGGGCAGCCTGTGTACAAGCAGCTGGTGGTCACCAACACAGCCCCTGCAGAAGCGTCAGTGTAAAAGCAGGGACGGAGCGTGTCTCGTGCTACTAACCTTAAGAGATGGGATCTGAAGACTCATTATGGTTTTCTGCCTTCACCTATTGATTTTAATTCACATCCAGTAAGAACCTCATGTCTGTATTAAGTTTTCCTATGCTTTCCCCTTTTGTTTGATATATTCTCTGTATGCCTCTTCCTTGAAATGGGCTAATCTGGTTCACCGGATATAAATCCTGGCATTTACAAATATTCAGATGGCAAATAAGAAGGAGACGCTAAAAGACACGTGCTTATTTAAAACCTGTAGCTGGACAGTATCAACATGACACAGGGTTAGCAGATTAAAATTAACCTACGGCTCTGTAATATCATCAAACAGATCGACCAGCAAATAAAAGGAAACACATTTCCATAAGAATACGAGAGGTATCCAAGTAACAATTCCACAACGATACATTTTCAATTAAAGAATTACAATAGACTACTCTTGCATTTTCTCCCTAATGCTGGGCTGTAATTCATTGCAGCGCGGGCAGCTGAGTACTAACTTGCAGCTTCTGTTCTTTGTCTTTGTACTAACTAGGAAACGTTTTCAAGGTCAAAGCCTGATTTCATTACAGAGATATCCACAAACCAAATTTTTGAAGTTGTTTTGTCCTGCTTTCTCTGTTGCTGGGCCTGACCTTTCTGCCTCGATAGGGCAGCACTAAGAGCCCACTGTAGGAGTCGGCAACGGCCGGAGCGGCCAGGGTGCAGCAGAAGAGACACAGAAATGGTGCTGTTGACTGCAGCTCTGCAGCGTCTGCAGATACAGCATCCGTGGGAGGATTATTTCACATTAGAGAGCTCCCAAGAAAAAGCAAAAAAAAAAAACACTACAAGCTGAACAGTAGTTCCTGCTTCCCATGAAAGCCATCTGTTCTATGTACGCACATGGTTTGAAAGGCATTCCCGGGATTGTGTCAAGCCAAAGGAATCCCCACTAGAGTTACAGACACACAAACTCCCTGCGGGCCGGCAGGGGGGACACGGCAGGCCCCGCACCACGGCCCTTGGGCTCACATGCCGCACGTTACGCCGCCTTTTCCCAGCTGACGTTACGCTGCGAGAACTGAAACTTTAGCAGGGACACCGCTGCCCAACTCGGAATCGGAAATTCTTGGGCTGAGGATAGCGCGAGTTCTCCGCTCGTCTCCGTTGCACAGGGGCAGCATCGCCCCTTGCACAGCTGACACCAAAACCGCCTGGAAAATATCTGCAGGAGAGGATTCATTCCATAACACCGAGCTTGCCGTTACTGATTTCGGTGGGAGAGACACGGCCCTCGTTTCACATTCATTCCCAAACTCAACCTAACGCACTGTGGAAGGCAGGAGCCTAGAAACACATTTACAGCAATTACTACGTGCAGAAGGAGGAAAATCCTTCCTGTCGCTCCAGCGTTTTAGCACCCCCTTGTCTACGCTGCGACCGAGTTCAAATCGCAATTAGTTTTCCTAGGGAGCAATTAAACGCTGCTACCGGCGTTAGGCATAAACACAACTCCGGCTACAAGCGACGCTCAGATGCCCGGCTCAGGTTCAAGGGTTCACCGCACACCAGTGTCCATAAATACCCCTGACAGCCTTAGCAGCGCGGTGACCTCTCGCAGCGCACCAAGGGGACACCTCCAACCCGCGAGCTGGAAGCCTCCAACAGAAACGCCACAGTTCAGAGCCACGGACTCCTTAAAGTAAAGCCCGACTCTGTTCTGTTTTCTAAACGCTCCTGTCTGCTATGTTAAGGTGTTTACTCTTTTCAAAATAATCTCGTGGAATCGAACAGCATGGTTTATTAAAACAGGAGATGTGCAGCTCCCCTGGATTCCCACACTAATTAGCAGGGTGTTCTTGCCTCTGTTAATCTAACCATGCTACGTTACAAATTAAATACCCTTTTGCTTACTGAGCAAGCACATAATATTTCAAGATGTTGACTTTTTTTTCCTGCAAACATGGGCCACAATTCCACACATTTTCCCTTAAGCAGATATTTCTGGCACCTCTCAAAATATACTCCCCACTCCTGGTTCCAAACTCAGATTTATATTAAAGAAACACACTCTACATGTGATATTTAAGCAGTATTTTTCAAGAATTGCATTTTTTTTCTTTAACTCGATTAGTTTTCTTCTCTCTCTCCTTTAAGCTCTACAGAAACGTCCCCCCAAGAGTTTCTACCCCCCTGCTGAAACACTATCGCTTCTCCCTGAAGATGAGAGCGCAAGACTCCTCATCTGCTTCGAGGAAGCATCCCCTGGACTTGGTTTAAGCCTTGGGCCGCTCCTGCCGCCTCCCCGGGGGCGGAAGGAGCAGCCGCAGCAGATGAGCAGGAAGGCACCGGGGCCAGCACAGCTGCCGCGGCCGGGAACATCTGTCCGCGCGCTGCGTCTGTGAGCGCGCCAGCCGCGAGCTCGCTGCTGTCCCCACATCTGCCACGCACACCACGAGCCTCCAGCCAAGCTGAGGGCTACGGGACAGCCCAAACAAACACTACAGATGCTGTCTGTTCTCTTACTATTACTTATTTTCTGGTAAGTAGCGATGGATGAGCAACTGACTGCAACCAAAAGCACTTTCTGCTTGTGACCAGTTAGATGTTGATCATGGAGCAACGTGGGCTGCACGTGGGTCTAAATCTCCTCCAAACATCCCTCCAGCACAACACTCTGGGCCAGCGGCCAGAGCCGCTCAACCCAGACTCATCTATAGCAGGTTGCAAGGACCGAGAGAGGCACCAGAAAGTCACACGCTGCTGCTACTCACTCCTCTGCGCTGTGACAGGGCAAGGGCCTCTTGAACCATCTGGGAGATGGGAGCCTCACCAAGGGCCCAGGAGGGCTGGGGACCACCTCACAAGCCAGGTGGGCCAGCCCTGGTTCACCGCAGCCTCACAGTGAAGAGTGGCTATGTAGCTCCATCAGAAACTCCACAAGGGATTTTCTCCAGATGGAGAGGCAGTAACCACAGTTCCACTCAGGGGCTGAATGGACCAGGAACAGTTTGGTCTCATCTTTTCCTTTTCTTTAGAGCTATTAAGCCATACCCACAGATAGCTTTGCAAGAGAGACCTGAACGATATATTTTATCGTTCATCCTAGGCCACAAAGTCCTCTAACCCTGGTAGGACAGAAGCTAATATGCAGAAAATAGTATTATTTCCTTCATACCTATAAGCTTGCACAAACGTGTAATTCAAGCCTAAAAGTTAACATAATGAAAATCAGTTATCTGAATATGGTATCTGCAAAGTTATAGGAAACTATTGTACTTGTGGGATAATTCAAAAAACACTGAGCGTTGCCTTAAATTTTACCAGTAATAGGCAAATACAACTTGAAAGCTGTTTGCATGTTTCTTTAGCCGTAACTGTTTACCTTTTAACAAGCACAGGTTAAAAATACATTAAGGGCAAGAGCGTAGGCACCATAATGTTTAAAAATTTTACTACTACAAGTGATATTTAGTTTTTCACTTATATCCTGGTGCTGACAGTGTGCTGGTGGAACAAAAACAAATAGCTCCTAGGAAAAAAGTGATATGTTGAGTATTTTGATTCAGACCCTTAACAGTTTTATGAGACTCTTCCTTTTACATGAAGCAAATAATCGAAAACATGCACCAGTTGTTTACAAAATGCAGGTAACTTGATAGTTTTCATCCTGATGCTTTAGATGGTTATTTTGAGAACTGAGATTTATTTTTAACAAAATCATTAATGAGGCAACTAGTCATTATTAAGGGGATTATACTATAAAATCCTGAGTAGTTGTGTTCTCTAAGGAGGCTTCAGGGCACTCAGGCCTTAAAGAGAGACAGCCAACAAATAAGAAACATATCTGGTAGTATTAAGAGCTCAACTCAATACATGCACAGAGCAACAACACCAAAAAAATATTTTCAGGCTCTAAGGCCCTATCTTGAATCAACTTCAGGCAAGGTGGTGGCCAAGCTAGAAATGCATATGAGATGTTGACCTTGGCTGCATACACAGCTCACAGAAATCAGCATCAGACACTGTGGAGAAGGGGAGGTTCAGGGGAGACCTTCTTACTCTACAGCTATCTGAGGTGAGGTTGTAGTGAGGCAATGGGTGGTCTCTTCTCAAGAATAACTGCCCATAGGACAAGAGGAAACAGCCTCAAGCTGTGCCAGGGAGGCTCAGGTTGGATATTAGGAAAATTTTCTACACAGAAAAATGAGGGAGCAAGAAAGAAGAGGGAAGTTTTTCTTCTACTGAGAGTCTCTGTACCATTTGCCCAAACAGAGAAATATCAACATCACTTCACAAATTGCCATCAGCTACAACACTGCTGTATTTGCCAGCTCCAAATATCCCAGGAATTGATAGGCCGTAATTCCACTACCTGTGAACTGGACGAAAAATGGACTGAATTAATAATTTAAAATGCAATTTGTCACAGTTAATAGCTGCTTAGTGTCCATCAAACGGAGTCATTAGCTTTAGCAAATTACTTGGTCAGCAAATAAAGATGTTACTGTTTTTATTGTTCTACATTAATCTACAGATTCCTTTAATGAGGTCTCTTTGATAACCGATTGAGTCTTTCCCAGGGTTCGGTCTTTCTTCCCCTATCAGTCACTTGTCCAAGACCAGATACAGTACCTAGCTAATATGCAGCTGGTATTATTTTTCCTCTGAAAAATAACACAAGGCATTCTTTGCCACTGAAATGCTAGTCAGCTTTTGCTAACATTTAGCAGAAGCAGATTTTTATTTTGGGAGCTACTCAGATTTTGCCATACTAAAACTTGGACAAAAATTACCATACATGATGATTCATGCTCAGGGTTAGATTTTAGGAAATTAAATGCAAGGCTTTAACAGCATCCACTTCTGTTCTACAGAGTAACAGGAACCAAATGTATTCACACCCACTTGTGGCCATCTGAAAAATCAATTGAGTCTGGAACTCCAAAAAACCTACACAAGCGCAGAGATCTAAAATGCACAAGATGAGAGGAAATGCAGTGCCATCCATAGGAGCAGAATTATTATATTTGGTGTGTATTACACACATCACTCAAAACTCCACCATCAGAACTTGAATTTTTGTTTAGATCCCCAAGCACACAGAGTCCACCAAAACTGTTAGCACCATCAGCTCTGTGCAGAATATGCTACTAAGATGGCAGAAGCAGAAGGGAGGGCAGATGCTATTTTACAGCAGCACGAAATTGAACCGGATCCGTGGCACATCCCTGCTTCCAGAAAGATCTGTGGATACCAAGCTTTTCGCTACACTGCAGAGGTTATCATCACTATGCAGCTCGTCCGAAGATGGGAGAGAGCTGAGGTTTCCCCTCCTGTGCCAAGGTGGCTTTACAGTGCCCTTTTGCCAAAGAGCAAACAGTGCCTTAGCACTACAGGAATAAGCTCCACGGTGCTATACAATAATGCACATAAACGTGGAAAAGTTCCCAAGTCTTTGCAAGTTGGGATTTTCAGGATGGGTAAAAGCACATTGTAATTGCATTGATATTTGGAAAACAAGGAAATCTTTAAAAAAAAAAGTAGTATTATATTTTCCTTCTCATTTGCTTGTAAAAGCCTACTTAGAGCTCCAGAGATATTGTTAGGGAACAGATGATTTGGATATAACAATCCCTTAATTCTTTTCATGCTAGTCTTCAGGCCTCTGGGCTTGAAGGTTTTCAAACTTCTCCCTGGCATCACACAGACACTGAAACCCGGTTTTGCCTTTTTGCGTGAAAGCAGACATTTCCATTTGATCACTTGAGCATGGACGCTATGGGTATCAGACAACCAGCAATTACTGGGAGGCTAATGATGAGCTTACAAAAGCTGGCAACCCTGGGCTTCCACCCTCAGCACTGCAGGGGAACACCGACCCATTTGCCTGCTTATCTGTCAACCCCCACTGAAAACGCTAATTCCTTGCAATCTAAAAAAAGGTAAAAATCAGTAAAATCTGAAATATTCCTTGCTGTAACTTTAAGACCTCAATCTTGGCATGCGAGTTGGCTTCCCTGGTGTGATGATCACTGACAGATGACAGGAATGTTGTTTGACCTTAACCACTTACTCTGAGCCACCAGCTGCTTTTTCAGTACGAGGGACGGCCTCAGGGAGACGGGCCACAAAAGAAATGTGTACGAAGAAAGGCATGAAACACATCCTGCATTGCAACCCTGGCTGACATAATACACCTGTAAGCAGACACAGACTCTAAACAAGTGCACTTGCTCATTTTAGATGTTTTATATGATGCTTTAGTGACCTCCTACCAATTATACCCTGGCCACAACAGAGACTTATTTCTCCTATTCAAGTACAGGAAGAAAAAAGAACAAGGAAAATAAGGAAAATGCATATCCTATATCCCTTCAACATCAGCCAGGAGGAAGGAGATGTCACACCAGTGGACAAGTTGAGCATGTGATGTGAAGTTTCTCCACAGCTTAGACAGCCTTCATCTATCCTTCACCTTCCCATCACTGTAACGTTTTTGTAAAACAAACTCCTTATTTTCCTCTGACCTCTTCAAGTTTATGTTCTCTGGACTGAGCATGAGGATTAGCTAGACAAAACAGCAGAGTGAACCCTCAGCAGAGGAGCAGGAGACCTCTGAGACTGGACTACATGCTCTGAGATAAAGTAGACAGTTCCAGTAGGCCAGAAGCCACTTTCTCTCCTTTGCAGAGAAATAACCTCTATATGTGAATATTTTGTGATATTTGTGAATATCACAAAATGTGATATGTGGTATCATTTCTTAGTCAAAGATTCTTGCTTGGGTAGTACTATGGTGTCTGATCTGTTCTTCAAGGCTCTTTGCTACACCACAGGAAAAGACACTTTCAACTATCATTGGGACAAGCAGCTATGTGAATATTATTTCAGAAGCGTGTCATGAAAGCCTAAACACCAACTTCCTACAGGTTGCCATACACATTTCATATTCATTTGAAAAAACATTCACAGAAAAGGCCTTATCTAAGCAAGTGTCAGTTTTGCATCTGCAGTGGCATAAGTTTTAACCATCACAATGAAAGACATACTGAAATTCTGTATGGTTTAGCCCAAACTTAAGTTTTCTTCTCTCTGTTTTGAAATGCCTCTTCAGTGAGCAACTCTTAAAGAGGGCTGACCTTGCTTATATCACCTCAACTGACTCACTGAAGAAGACTATTTTGGTGTTGTTTTTCTGTTTGCTTGCCTGAGGAATTCTTGTCAGGGCCACAGTGATAGAGGAACAATGAACCTTCACCTCTTTAGGAATATTACGGGAAGTACATGGAGACCTGAAAAATACACATGAACGTAAGCATCAGGTGAAAATGATGGAAAAAATTAACACAACCTCCTCTAGTACAGAATTATCATTATCAAGAAATGCTACATTCAGACTTGCAAATACTTGGTTACATTATCTTAAAACTCATGCTCTCTGTTCTTTAAAATTCCTGCCTGGAGAAAAAACAGTGCGTTTCAGCTGTTAAATACCTTGTTTTTAAACTAAATCTTTTCAACACTCAACTTCTGCCCATTTTCTTCTTTTAAGGAGGAACAAATGTTTAAACCTCTTTCTAGGTACATTCTCCAAACCAACGGCTCATGGTGTGGGCTGGGGGGGGTCTGAATGAGCCACTTCCAAAGAGTGCCGGGTGACAAGACTTAGCTGGGCTGCAATCACCAGACCATCCCCAAGCACTGAACTCTGCCAGGAACAAAGCAAGGCAGCTTTTTGGGGGGGCGGGGGGGAGTAGAAAAGAGGGAAAAATAAAAGAGGAAGAGAGCAAGAAGAAAAAAAACTGTTACAAGTTCATGCACCCCTACTACAAATGCACTTTAATTAAACAAAGCCATTATACAGACATTGCTGACAGGGATTATCAAAATAGAATGGCGCCACCTGCCCCTTGCAACCCAATTAATTAGTGGCAAGTCTGAGGTGCCAATTACCACTGAGAAGGAGGGAAGGATCAGTAAACACAGCTCATGGGGAACTTGAAAATTAACCCCTTCGAGGCCCACAGCTTCGCCCCGCTGGTTTGTCTGCTGCAGCCCTCAAAGTCCCACAGATCCCCCTTTCACAGGTTCTCATGGAGGGTGACAGCTTCAGCTTTTCTCCAAGCCACCTGGCCAGCTCTCAAGTTGCATTAGGAAACCTGAAACAGTACTTCTACCACACAAGCTTGAAGGGGTTGCTCCAAGAGAAGGACAAACTTCTTCCTGTGCTGGAGGCGACTCAGGAAACTTCATTTTCCAGCCAGAGCACAGAGCTGGTCAGCAAGCAAGGCCCCAAAGCGGGACTCAGCTGCTGATGGGAGCAAGCAACAACTCTGAACTCATCATGAAGCAAGTTTTGCTCTCGGGCACTTGCTCTTTCTCTCCGTCCCCTTACAAGGGTAACCACCCCTTCCCTCTCAAGCACTACGGCAGAAGGCCTCCAGAACCCGAGAGAGGAAAAAGGAAGGTCCACAGCAGAAATCAAAATCTATTTTATTGGAGAATCCAGTGTTAAACAGAGCATTTGAGATGCACGGGCCCTAGGTGTAAGAGCCAAGTCTCTTTGGGTAATCATTTCTCCTCTTGAGCTACAAGGCTCAAGCTCATGCCTCCTCCTACCTCTGTGGCTTTACATATGTTTTGGAAAGAAGAATTGGTCTGTACAATACAGGCTGGACTTCCTAAGCTTCTGAGACAGACACCAAGTATTGCACAGACTTTTCAACTACCTTCACAGGGCAGTAAGCTACTGGCCTCTTTGCTAGGCTGAAGAGTATGCTTTATGAAGGCATATAGACAATACTTGACCCTCCTTAGTGATCTCCTGAAGATCATAAAGAGCAAATTATCAACTGATAGCAAAACTGAATTAGAAATCACTTTTTTCTCCCCTCCCCATTTATTTCCCCAAAATGCAATTTTAGAGAAGGTTCATCTTTTCTTTATGTGTATGTTCATTTTATGATCGCACTGGCATCCGTTTAAGAGCATCACATACAACAATAAACCCTTGCAGCTCTGCAAGTCCACAAAAAAAGCTCAAGAGAAGGAGAAGCCAACATGAAGAATAGGACACTTGGATTAGCAGCAGTGTGACCCAAAGAATGCACGGGGCCTTTGGCAGCACTGAAAGGACACTTGGCTGCCACAACTCACATGTTGGAACCACCATGTACCTGAGGGGCATGAAAAGGCCATGGGTGCTCATCGCTCCACACCAGGATTTAATACATCTTATCAAATGGGCCTTGAAACACAGTGTGAAACAATCTACCAGCCCCCCCCCCCCAAAAAATCATAACTGCTCTCCACTTCATTTGCTTCCACAGTAGCTACGTAATGTCAATAGTTTTAAACATTTAATTAGGCACACCACGTGTTTTATGCTCTACTAATTACATAAAATTGTGCTCAGTAATTTTCTTCCCATTGAAGCACCCCTTAAGCAGCTGTTAAAACACTAATTGGGCGAACGCTTCCACGCTGCGCGCCTGGGGCGGCGCCAAGCGCGCCTCTCCCCAACGGGGAGCCGGGATTTTCCAGGGTCCATGATGGAACCGTAAACGCACGTCAATCCGTACCGCGCCGCTCAGCCAAGAACCAACTCCAAACATTTACTTTGGCTGACACCTTTCAAAGCTAACATAATATATAAAATGCAACGGTTCAGAAAGATGTTTAATTATACTGGGCTCTTAATTTCCTCTGCTTCCATTTGTGCTGAAAAAAAACGCTAAATTTGACACAGAGCTTGTCATTTACAATCTTGTATGAAATCAACACGTTTTACTGCCTCTGTGTCCCGCTACCAAGGGCATCGCCGGGGGTTAGCGCAAACGTACGCTTAGGCCTGGCGGCCTCATCCGTGGGGGGCTCAGCACTAGGCCTGGCGGCGCTATTCTGGTTTGCGGAGCGCTTAAGCCAAACTGCAAACAAAAACACAAGACGTGGTCATCTGTGTTCAGGGTGGCAAGCGAACGGAAACCTTTTCCTCAGTATTAAATGAAAAAAGGACTCGGGGGGTTTTATTTGCTCTAGGTATCCTCACAAAAAGGGCACAAAATCCTACCATTGTCAGCCTTTCAGTGATCCTGACAGGCGCCTGAGTTGAATGAGCAGATCCCAGCTCTCAAGTGGCTTCATACAGAGTTTTAACCTTGGAGGAAACTCCATTCAAATCAGGCTCTCTTAATTAGTAACTAAGCCCGTACAGCTGCAGGCCTAATCCCAGCCCTCCGAGGAGGAAGGGGGGCAGCCCCGGGGAGGGAACAGAGCCACTGCCAGTAATAGGAATTGTCACCAGCAATTCCTGCCTCAGCCGTCCCCCAACCCAGCCTGCGTCTGTCCAAACAGCCATTTGAGTCGTGCTCTTGGCGTGACGACTCCCAAGCTGGATTTTCTGGCAGGTTTCTTAGAAGAAACATCATCACCTGCCCATGACCCTTACTTGCAGAGTACCAAAACTATGCCCTGCATATTACACATAATACATATATTTTTAGTTAACATCAAGTCTTGCTGGATTGCATTAGCTCTAACTTAACGCATCTGCGCATCAGTGATACAATTGACAACAGGCCTTCTCAAGCGCATTGCATCTGGGACCTTGTTAAAATATATCCCTTATGTTCTATATAAAGCAGTTGATTATTGTTCACAAAAGAATAATTTCATTTGGACTAATTACAGATTTATCTTAAAGGCTGATTATAAACTGTCATCATAGCATTTCTTTGAAGACCTTGATCTATGAGCCCTTAGTTTTGTGAAGCATTACCTCTGAAAGGAAAAGGGATCACACAGCTTTGCCCTAAGATGTGAAAAATAGTGGGAACCTTTCCAAGGCACAAGTGGAAAGAAGAGGACACATCTCCGCCTCCTCTTCTAATGTCACTGTCATCCATGCCAAGCACTGTTGATTTTTGTTTTGTTTGTCCTGTGTGCTCTGAAGTGGGGTACATAATTAAACGGGTGTAATTGTAGTCCACTTACCGCTTTGAAGTGTCACTGAAAACTGCAGATATAGATCTGTTTAAAAACACGCATCCGATTCGGAAGAGATTACATATCAATAGTTCCCACTGACCTTAAGTAATCTGTATAACAGAGGAAGCAATCCTTTTTTTTTTTTTTTAAACAAGCTTTACAACAAATAACATTGAGTGTCTGGATCTAAATTCAGACCAATTTCCCTTTTTCTACCATAAAGTAGGGGAAGGGAGAAGCTTGATTGAGTAGTCTGTTTTCTCACGGAAATCTGATATCTATCACTGGGCTGTTTTTCAATGCATCTACTTGAAACATTTGCATCTGTGGATCATTTTAAGTAGATTTACCAAAAGAGTCAGGCTGCTGAGATTCTCGATTAGATACATCCATATTCCTGCAGCAGGAAAGGGGAGCTCCAGCAAAGTATGTGGACTCTGACATAGGTTTAGCCAAAAGCAAGCTTAGATTCAGAAAGGGCAAAGCAAAGCAGCTTGTACACTTTCAGCAACCTGAATCTGTTCTTGCTAACAGCAACCAGAGGTTGCAAAGCACACAGTAAACATGGCAATTACACTTCTTCATTGTGTAAGCCTAGGATGCATCCAGCAAGGTACAGGGAAAGATAACCAGCACAAGGGAAAGTTTGGAGCCACAGCATTAGAAAGTCCATGCATATGCCCATAGCTAGGATGTGACCTGCAGTTTGGATGCATCTGTAAATCTTTCCTAATTACCTACATCATCTTTATTGTGTCTGTCTGCATTGGCATTCATATGCTATTAAGTATGGAAGATCTTTCAAGCCTCAGCATTACTTCTGTGTTCCTGGAGCTGATAAAACAAATGTAAGGCCTAGAAGAAAACACTGAAAAAGGGAGGTGAGCTCTCAACTGCTGATGGTCATGAAAGCTTTCACCGCTGAGCAGCCAGACACCACTAGTGCATGAGCGCGCTGCCCCTTTTCTGCTGCGTTTGCGTGGACCTGTTTCATACACTCCAGCAGCGTCTGTGCTGTGCAAGGCCATGAGTTTCAGGTGAAATGAGAGTCCACTAATCAAGACCCAATGCTTTCTATACCCACCAGTGCGGAAGACATCTATTCAGAGTAAAACACCTGGACCACGCAAACTGAAAGAAACACCCTGTGAAAACTCATTTTTCACACGGAAGACGACTGACATAACCACCCTAGTGCAGAGTAACAACTCTCACGGTCCTTCCTGCCCACCACAGTTCTGGAATAGCAGCAGAACATCCATAATGACACTGAAGAGACACAGCATCTCTCATGGATTTCCCAATTCTTTCCTTTTTCCTGCACAGTTCTGTGCCATATCCTTCCCCCTCAGCTGGACTGACTCCATGATTTTCTTTTCCATAAACGATGCACAACAGAATCCCAGGGCCACCGGGTCGTTGTCCCTTTCCAGCTTCCTCCCGTTCTCCGTATTTACTTTAAGAGAGTTTCTTTTTAACAGCCACATTCATATTCTTAGAAACGTGTTCATCTCAATAAAAATGACTTACTACTTTCTATGGAGGTTTAAGGCCAATGACCCAAATCCCATAAATCATTTAAAATAATTTTTCTCATAGAATTCTAAGACTGTTTTTTTCCTCAGTAGCAGAGAAAGCATCTTAGTATAAACAGTTACATTTTTGCCCACACCAAAAATTCTGTATTAAAAATATACCAAATGAGGGACAGATGTTTAGAATAGAAGACCTACAATGAAGTATTAAATATTGCTGGCACAGTGAGTCCTTTGCTACAGTTTAGTCTGTTTTCGCAACAGGCATGTTTTCACAGCTGTAAAAGCACCAGAAATTACTGTCTTTGCTCCAATATTAATACAGAAATCAATGAAAAATACACCAGACGGCTGAACAGATTAGACTATTGTTCACATATTCTTTCATTAAAATCATTTGCTTTTAAAAAATTAATATTAAAATAGAACCAGTTGCAGTTGAGTGTTTTTTGAAGTGTTCACAAGAGGAACAGTGTCACTTGGAGAAATCCACAGATTGTCTATACAAAATGAGAGCAATTCAATTTTTTGTCAAAACAAAATGGGAAGCCTTGTTAGGAAGCTAAACTAACTACCACTGATTTTGTGCTTGGTGACAAAGTCCGGCCCATAGCAGCATAGCGAAGACTCTTCATATAAGTACATTAGGCCAAGACCAAAGCCCTTTTCCATGGGTACAGGGATAGGTTTTGGAGCTTATGCAGGAAAGAAGCTGGAATAGGGCATGCCAATCCTAGCAGAGCCCTATTCCCGTGCTCTCAGGGTCCCTCATCCACCATCCTGAGCAGATTCCGAGGATCCCTATTAAGGCGGAGACCAAAGCTCAAGCCCTTGGGGCACAGGGCAAGGATGGTTTTGGGCACAGGGAAAGGATGCACGGGCATCCACGTTACAATGCTGGGACCCTGAGCATGTGAGAGCAAGCAGAGCTCTCGCCTCCACACTGAGGCACAAAAACCCAGGGGCTGTAAAACACAGATGCAGCGAGGGAGTAAAGACGTTCTGCCAATAGAAAAACACGATAAATTCACTGAATAAATTATTTGCTGGAATTATTCACTTAGCTTCAATTACAATCTACCCATTCTATCCACCATCTACATTAAATTATAATAAATTCTTCTATTATAACTTGGCTTCATGCCTGTTGATTTACAATGCCTTATTTATTCAGAAGACTCAAGTCGGGTGCTGTGTAACCTTCTAGAGGATTTAAATGTGCACACCTGGATGCCGCCAAAGAGACAGTACCTTTGTGAGAGACCCACACTCCTTTCTGCATCAGGGAGAAAGAGAAGCACGAGCAGGTATATCATATTCAGATTGCTACCAGAGATTTTGAGCGACAGAAAAAGGCCCAAGATATCAGAATGACCTTAAGCAGCAATATCCTACTGCTCTCCTGAAAGCTCTGGCATGTGCCCTTTGCTAAACACACAAATGCAATTCCGAGAAAATATATGCCCCATCCTTCAGCCATCAGGTCTCTTTACTGAACAGATGTTTCTGGGTTCTTCTCAGTGAGAAATGTTGTTGTTCTTCTTGACTAGATCATCTCTGACATTCATAAAGGGCTGCACTTGAAAATTAATTACAGTAGCACACAATAAAAGAGAAAAACATATAATACAAGTAAATAAGTTTGGTTCCTATAGCAACCCAATGATTATTTGTTAGGCATCTCAGTCTGCAGCTGTGAGCAAATGAATGGAGATGTAAAAGATCCTGACTAAAGCTCTAGTGCCACTGGAAGAACTGCAGGGGAAGAGTGAAAAAAAACAAGGATTTTCCAACATGAAAAGACTGGGCACTTCCTCGCTTCATTCTCACATTACTACAAGCACTATTCTGATAAGCTAAACTAGATGGAGTTTACTGCAACACCATATTTTTTATTGTATATGCATTGCAGTTACTGCATCTTCCTTGAATTCAGGACAGCAAATATTATACTCAGAAGGAAAAGCAGAAATAAGTAATGAAACAGTGATGAATATTTTAATGGCTCTTTAAGAAGCAACTCTGTAAAGTGCCATATAACCAAGGGCTTTAGGGTCCATTTAGCAGTAGCAGCCACTGGAGCAGCAGGACACGGTCTCACCTTCACCCACCAGGTCACAAGTTTCATCAGCCTCACAGGGCACCTTGTGCTACAACTGGAAAGGATTTGGTCTGTCCTGGGTGGGGGAAGACCACAGACAATATAGAAAATATCAGCCCAGGAAAATTCCACCATAAACATGCACACCTCTGAAGCCCAAAACCACCTCTGACATGACCCTTTCAGATCCTTATTGAGACAAGAAAACAATGTTTTCCACCCCAGTTTTAGAGAAATCACTACACAACATCCCAACACAAGGAGACCTCACCTTCTTTAATTCTTTACCGTGCTTTATGTTCTCCTTATTCCTTCCCGGAGTAGCAATGGGTTTTATTTTCCTTTCACTCATGCAACACATTCTTTCATGCTAGCAGTGCTTTTGTGATCCTGAAAAAGCACCAGCCCTACCTCCATGTAGTTGCTTTGCTGATGTCTACCACTATTAAAGGGTAAGCCTATACTTCAAAACTATAATTCACTTAGCTAGTTACCAGAGCCAGTATTATGTGGATAAGCTTGATATATTTCTGTTCCTAACCTATCAGAAAACAATTTATGGAATCTAATAAATTATAAATGAATTGTCTCCAGCAACCATATATTTCACAATAAATGCATGCTCTTTGATCACAACTGACTGTGCTATGTTCTAATTAATTTTTATACAGAACTTTATTACTGCTTCTTAAATAAGTTTTATACACAAGACTAACCAGCTAACATGCCTGGCTGTGCCTTTTCCCTTTTCACCTTCCAGCCAAGTTAAAAATTCACAGATTTCTCATATTTACAGCATAGCTTTCTACACGTGCAACATTTGAGTGTATGCAAGCAAAGGCCCATATTTCTCCTTTGCTTTCTTGACGCCAGCAGGTATATAATACATCCATATAGCTAAAGACTTCTAGACTATCTAGTCTAAATAGTCTAGATTTGTTGTGGAAACAAATGCCTCTCAGTTATATTCTAACCCAGAGAAGACCGGAACCACAAACTGCACAAACTCTGGAATTAGACACTAGCTTTTGATCCTCTCAGCAACGTCCTGAAGCAGGAATATAGCTGTTGATATCACTATTTCATACAGCAGTATGGTCACAGAATACCGCCCTATTTCTGATCGTAGGTTGCACCTTCCACTAAAGGCACAGTCATTACAAGGAATATTCACTTTTAGCATGAAAAAAATCTGTCTATGAGCATAACACAAAAGAGATTATGGATGAGCTGTATACAGGACATGCCATGCAACTGTCCTATAAATCCTGGCATCATATTTAGGGAAGCAAAGTAAGGGCTTTGGGAAAGCAGTGGGATAGAAGAATTTAGCTGGGGAGAAGAACGAAGGGAAAACAAGGTGCTTGGCCATCACTGCAAATTTTCTGCTTTGCTGCAGGACGATGACACGGTTCACTAGTGGAACCAAGATCTAAGTATAAATTCTATTTTGGAAAAAAGAAAAATACTGCCTTGACCATCATTACCTCTGTCTTCACACATTTATGTAGAAAGATCCAAGACACGTTACTGCACAGTATTATCTCTGTACAATAAATGATTCCTCTCTCCCTCACTATTCTACAAAATGCTTTGCCACATGAGCACTGAATTTCTGAAAGATGCTCCACAATGTTTATACGTGCATATGTATTCATGTTTAAAAACACAAACACACCCTTGACAAAATGAAAAAAGCACCCTATAAACTCCAGGAAATTCCCACTGAGAACACGAATGGCAAATGGAGCTTCAGCCTGAGGCACCAATGTATGGCACAAATTTCTTGTTGAATACCAAGAGATGTTAGTATTATCCTTTTTAAAAAAATTAAAAAAAATCTCTTTAGACTGGCTTAAGTATATAGGGATGTGGCCTTCTAATACAGTGGTAAGCCCACTGACTTGGGAGATATTGTTCAGGTATTTCAGGTATTTTTCTGAAAGAAAAATATTCTGTGAGAAGTAAAGCTATGAGGTTTTTAAAAACAACTCTTTAAATACAGTTTTTTGGTTCTACGAACAATGACAAGAATTATTCCTACATGTTGATATAAGCTTCCTAAAACCTGATTGTTGCAATGACTAATAGGAATATTCAAAAATTAAATGAACTTTTAGGGTTTTTTGTTTGTGGGTTTTTTTTTTTTGCACATACAGACCATAAAAGATCTTTTATGTTAAATGCTCAAAAATTAAAATCAATTCTGTAATAGGCACAGGAAGTCAGCGCAATGAGAACCAAATGGGAATAATGGGACCCAGGTGGTTGGAATGGGTACAAAAAGCCACATAGATGGCTGTGTACAGCACAAATTGAAGCCTGGAGATGATTATAACTGGAACCTTCCTAAAGGAAAAACAACAATGGCCATAAACTCTAAACTCGATCAATAAAAACATCTTTGTATCTTAAAATTGAGAAAAAGATGGGGAGAAGGGAGCGTACATTTTACTTAACTAACACAACCTCATTTTTTCGTGCTGAAAATCTACCACAGTGAGGAAGATATCGGTATAAAGCATCACATGCTTTTAAATCCTTCTTAAAACAAGACCTGACCCTGAGAGAACCAAATTGAGATGGAAGTTCCTTCAACTTTGAATGCTGGGTCAGAGAATCAAGTTACAAACAGCAATACTTCTTCCAAATTCAAAGGATAAGCCTGGCTGTTTGCTATAATTAATGATAATAAGCAAATTCAGAAAACAAAATAAGCTATTTCATTCATAAATTGGTAGGGCAAATACACTTAAGGTTTAGTAATATAATACACTTGGGGTTGCTGAAATTCCTTCATTTGCTTATTTATGTATTTATTGTAAGGCAGAGGACAAATGTCCCTGTAAATAAAATCATCTCACGTCCAAAGTACATCTACATGATTTACAAAGGAGGAAGCATCAGGGAAAACAGCAGTCCAAAAAAAGTTTCCAACACTGGATACTGAAGATGAGTACCCTGAACAACCACAGAGCTCAAACTCTATGAGCCCTAATAAGTCCCACTGACTGCAAAAGATACTGACCATGGGTAACTGTAAAAGCAAATGCACACAGCACTTCCTGGACTGGCGTTTTATACAAGTGCCATAAGGACATACATCTATATTGAAAAAAGAAATAAGTTTTTTTTTTCCCCACATTTAGATGAAGTTTCATTCCAAGCACAGGAAGATTTCAAGTGCATTCAGTTGTGAGGTTTACGTTTTCCCTCTGCAGGGCAATTTGTGCCAGAGGAGTCACTCTGTTTCTTGATGACATTTCTAAGTCCTTTATCAGCTGAAATCAAATCAGAGCTTGTTCCGACTTCTTAGAAACCACTCACCTTTCTAACTACACCTCAAACTCCAGATGAGGCAAGAGCCTGTTAAAGCCCTAACCTGGAAGGTGTATGACATGTGCCATTTTGAATCCCTCGGTTGGTGTTCATGGAAAACAACCAAGAAGCTTATCAAGTACTTCCCACCACAGCGCAGGATGACTCGGCCTCCCTCCATTTGCTGTCTTGGTAGGGTCTAGGTGGAGTTTTAGGGTGATTTTAGGGGACTGTCACAAGGACAACCCGCCGCCATTTACAGCAGGCCTCACACTTGAAGCGAACCACAACCGAATGGCGATATCAACTCTTACTGCTGCTTTTCAGCGAGGGAGGTCGCCTGATGCCCCAGGGCACAACTAGCTGCTTCTTTGAGCTTTCAGTGACTCGTAGAGATGTGATCTGGCCACCTGGCCAGATCAGAGCTGAAGCCTGTCACCGATCCTGGGCACGCTTTACAAGGCGGCACACACTGAGTATATACACCGCCTCTTTTTCTCTCCATTTTAACATGTAATTAATTTCCTATCCTTTATATACTTAAATCTGAAAGTTAATAACACACCAAAGTCCCTTTTCTGAGGTTCCAGTTCCTTCTGTGCCCAAGGTTTAACTTCCATCCTTAAGGCATGTTGCCCTTTTCCTATATGATAGTAACATTAAGGAGGGCTTTCAAAGTGTTCTCAAGATGCAAATTACTATTTAAGTGCTAGATACTACCTTTTATTTTTTAAATAAAGAGCACTGAGGGTAGAAAAAGCTAACTAGCATAAATATCCAAAAATCTTCAAAGTAGTAAGACTAAGCTGTACAAGTATATGATGGATAGTGGTTTGGCAGAAATGACAATGAAATTCTTTATTTTTTACATCAACTCCAAAGTACATTTTCTCTATGTGCAGGTTTAAAACAAAAAAAATATAAAAAATAAACTAGGTTGTTCTTCTAAGTTTGCTCTACAAACCACACCTGGCTTCTGACCTGAAGTCAGGCTGAGTCCTTTCTGGCCCACAGTTAAGAAGAATTAGGTTGACAACCCACAAACCAGAGGAGCATCCAGCTCATTTTCTCCTAACAGCAGACAGGCAACAAAAGGCAAATGCCATTGGCATTTGTTTTTGAACTCAAGCAGCTACAGCTTGGAACAGAGGCAAAGTTGAGATCTCTGGAGAAGGGGGAGAGCATTTTTACAGTCATCTTCTTATCGCACATGAACTTCACAAACAGCCTCCTATCCCCGGGCATCCTAGCTAGGATAGGAGATTGGAAAAACGAGTGCACTTCCAACAGTATCTCTCCTCTTCCACATAGGTCAGGTTCTTTCCTATAACTTCTTGTCACCATAAAACAAGCCATATCCCAGGTGTCACGAGTGTTAGGGGAGGGAGCTGAGCAAAAACCACCCTGTCACTAGTGCTGACCACGTGTCCCAAGCAGCAGAGCCCTCGGCATGTGCAGAAAGAGACGTCTTCTCTGCTTCTCGTTCAGCAAACGGCATCGCTTCACTCACTGATCACCCTTCATTTACAGCACTGAGTGATTAACAGTTCATATGCAACCACGATTGCTCGAAGGAGCAGGAAAAGCTTCCTGGGAAGCTGACGGGTATTATTTACGGCTCCCAGGGAGGTATGAATGGTCTGCTAAACAGCACCGATACCAATACGTAATTTTCCAAGTCAAAGCATTGGGACAATGCACTTGTTAATTAAAAATCACACTTAACACTTACACTTTCTGAGGTGGGATGAAATACAGTAGCAAACTATGATTCACTGACTTAATTTTTATAGAAAACATAGCCCCACTTCAGTGCTCTGGCACACAGAGCTAAGTCTAAGAGTATCCTGACCTCAAAAGACAGGTTTCCAACATACAGCCTGTGTGCCAAGTAATATAAACCAGACTGCAAAGTTGAAGAAACATCACAATATTTTGACCCCACTGAAAGAAATACTCCCAAGCGCCAGTCTGACCCAGGTGGCAACAGGCAGGAGCCCTTTTCTTCTGTTTTGGCTTTATGAACCAGGGTTCTCTCTCCAGTGGTGACTCATATTTGAAGTCTGCATTTTGTTGAGGTTGTCCAGTCATATCTGCCCATACCAAACAGTATGCAAGATAGCATCTAAGCTAAAAAGCACATTGAAAGTTCCTGCTCTTTCTTCAAATACTTCCTATGTTGACAAACAGTTTTTGTTCATTTGTAACACCAATTACACAAGAATTTCAAACTAGACCAGATTGTAAGATGCATCTTGGGCTACCAGAACAGTCACTGGACTACAGACCGCAGAGAAGCGTTAACTTTTTAATTTAATCCCTACAAAGACAAATTAGAAACAGCAACAGGTCATATATTCACAGGTCCTGGCCACATGACACCTTGAATTTTCCTCATGCTCTAAGTACCTGCATTTCATGGAATAGATTGAGGAAAAACTCAACAGGTTTGTGGACGTTACTTCTAAACCAACTTAAAAGACAGACCCCATGTAACTCCCTGTATTCTTAGTCTGCCTAGATGAGCACTAGTTAAGCCAGTAAGTCTTACACAGACACAAACAGGCCTCCTTTGTGCAAGAAAAGTGATCGAGGGCAGTGATTAAGAGACTTGGTGCCCAGAAATGCTGTGTTGTGCAAAGGTGCACATTAAACATGACCCTGCTTTCACACAAAGCAGTGTTTCACTTGGATGGTGATGGTAAGCACTGCCATGCCATCCATAAATATTGCCAATGAGATCTTTTCTTTTGTCTTTTTTTTTTTAAACCTAAAATTTCCATTTGTTTCCTCACGAAGAGGGGAAATTGAGTTACAAGTTGGTAGTGATTTGCAAATACAAATCAAACTGCTAAAACAGATACTACTACTCACTAAATGAATGAATCCTGACTTTAAGTCATTCTCTAAATATCCATGGCCTCACATAAATAATTTCTCCATATGGGACACCTGCAGGCAGGGTTCAAAAGTTCTGAGCTGCATCTGCTTTTCCGGTCAGGAAGAGAATATGGACAGCTATAAATTTAAAGCTGGAAGGAGCAGAAAAGGGCAAAACCCTTCAAGGAAGGATGAAAGCCAGGGCAGAGCTAGGTTGCACTACAGAAGACGCAAAGCATTGACTCCCAAAATACAAGTTTTCTTTGGTTGCATGAGCCTATTTTTGCGTTTTCATTTGTTCTCATTACATAACCTGAAAAGCTCCCAAAGTCATTAACAGTCAAGCTGTGGAAATGGCCAAAACAGGTGCCACTTCTGACACTGAAAAGCACTGTGATTGAGGCCGACAAAGTCTATTATATGCTGAATTTCCAACTCCCCATGAGGATGTACACAAAGAAAATGGAATTAAATGCTCCAAAAGAAACCCAACTGAGAATGAAAATTAATACTGCCATGTGTATCACTAAAAGCACTCACCTAGAGCATGGGAAATGAAGCCCCAAAGTGCCTGAGCTGGTTATTTTCATGCATACACATGCATATGCAGTTCTTCAACCTATTCTTTGCGTGGCTTTTTCTGGTTAGCCCATCATCTTGCTGACTGTACACATGAGACCTTTTTTTTCCTCTCCAGAGCTTCACGTACAGCAAGGAGCAGCATAGAGTGCTAGGATAATGCACATCCAACCTCTGATAGGACAGGACTATCAGGCTGTAAAAGCAAATGTAGATTTTTGAGGGGAATAACAGCATAGAGATGGGGGAAGGGTCTATTTTGAAGGAACTAATTAAAAGGAAGAGTTCTGATTTCAAGGCATGCCTATGTCTTCACTCCAGCCCTCTGTTATTAATGGGGGAAAAGGGAGCATCGTTACTAGGAGAAGCTGTCCCTGCTCTCCTTTCCCGTGAAGCTCTCCCAGTCATTCCCTTGGCTTCTCCTCTGGAAAAAACTTCAGCCTCGGAGTTCCTCCTGTGGAGAAGGTAACCACTCAATCACCCCATCCACTGACAGTAACCAGACACCCCCCAAATTAGCCCCTGCGGTACCCCATGCTGCCCCAGCTCCTGCAGGCCCCCGTGCTGAAGAGCCAGCGTGCGACTTTTCTCACCCCCGGCCCAGGAGGTAATTGGACTTTACAAGGATAATCCCAGCTATCGGGGAGAAAATCTCTGCCTCCGAGTGACCCATTAGCACCGAGTTCACTGAGCAGTAGGTTAACATGACATTAAAGCATCTCTTTGTGGGGCTTTAGGAAGCTTAGAAGGGTCAAGAAAACTCAGTCACAGAGAACAAAATCACCAGCAGAGCTCATGCGGGCTTTGGCCAAGATCTTTGTGACCAGGTCAGCTTCAACTCAGAGGTTATTCTCTTCTCTCAAGTGAGACACCGGCAGTGGCAGCAGCATCTCAACACCCTCCTCAAACCGCCTAAATCCTGCCCAAGTTTTACAGGGAAGCAAACAACCTCCCTAACTGTAAGCCTGGGGGGACCTAACATATATGAGCTGCTCAACAACACAGGACCCGCTTGCAGTTTATAATCCCTAGCAATAGATAAGGGCATCTCTGTGCCTCTTCTTAACAGATAAGCCACCTTAGCTCAGAGCCATGATAAAAACACAGGGGAAAATACAGAAGAGATGATGTTCTGCACAGCCCAGGCAAGTTTGCCAGGGGAAGCTCATTTGTCTGTGCACTCTTGCTGCCTGTGGAGGCTGCAGGAACACGAGGATGTGCTCCCTCACACACGGAAACTCCGAGCACGGTGACTAATGCCCATTAATCTACTCTGTCCAAACACACTCCGATAAGTCGCATTTCAACAACCGTGCTTTCTCTCACTTTTCATTAGCTGCCTTTTAGCAGGGTTGCTAGAGGAAAGAACATCTGTATCGCCTTCAGACAAGAGCACAGATAAAGCTGGGGTGAAGAAAAGGGAAGAAATGGGAGTTTTTAGCTTATATTCATCATTTATTTATAAATCTCCAAGAGGCATGACAGTGCTGCACTCTATAAAATTCACTGGTTATGAGACAGATGCCTCTAAACTTTTTTTTTTTTTTTTTTTAAGTCACATGCATCTGCTGGGATAGCTCTATTATGTGAAAATTTCCCAGCAGATTAGTTTTGTTAGTGTTAATTGTCCATATACCACACATTTCTGTCTGGTCTGCTGCATTTCCCAAAGCAGTTTCCTAACATTTCTGGTGCTTGTGGTAACAAGTGCTATAACTGAAATGCAGCCTAAAAGATACACTTAGGAATTTATGACCATTACAATCCTAAAATACATACCTGTTTTTCTACAGGTTCTCATATAAGCTGCTTTTCTTATCTGGAAGCCTCTAATCTCATGCTTTCCTAACCCTGTGCATAGGGGCTCATATCACTCGCCCTCTGCATGCAAAATGATGGTGTTAACAAGCAAAGTTAAGGATCTAATGTGAGCCCTATCTTACATTTCCTTGTATTTGTTAATTCCAATCTCCAGCTTTAAGTTATTTTAACACACTTTTGTTTTCAGCACTTATTCCACGTGCGTGTCTAACACCCTCTGGAGTTGCAAGTCACCCTCCCACTCACCCCCAAAAATCTTCAACCAGTGCCAAAGTCTATATTTTCTTAACTTAGAGAAGTAATTCCAGGCTGTCAACTGATAAATTTCATTCAGGGAAAAGCTGTGTTCTTTAAGCAACACATTAATCTTCTCTGAGCTAACCATAGTAAACATAAATGTTGAATTGTACAAATTTCACATGTTGCTGCCAGCAGAGCATTTTAGAAGAATTATCCCCTTTTTAGGCAACCCAGCTTTTAAAATTACACCCTGGAATATGCAAACAAAGAAGACTAATGAACTCGGCAGCCCGCATGTGTTGAGGAGGCTGTTGAAAAAGATACTGTGAGTAATGGAAAAAGGTTCATTTTTCAAAAGCTGCATGGAGTTGCCTGGGCAAAGGTAGGAGAGGGTTACAGCAGCTGGGCTGCAACAGCTGGGCTGCAACCAGCCCTTTCCCCACCTCTCATCAGGGCACATCCCACAGGGCCTCTGTCCTACCTTACCTCTGAGAAGCACTCGGACCTGGGGGCGGATTTGTTCCCCCTAAAAAGGTATAAACAATCTTTCCAAGCAGGCAGCAGAGTGAAGAATCAACCTGCAATCCACAGTAGCTGTGGATAACATCCATCAGCCTGGAGAACATGCTGATGCAGCCAGCACTGCCTTTTCCCAGGCACAGCACAAACAGGCTCTGAGAATGACCCTCAATCAACCACTTATCACCAAACACCCCCTTTCAAATCTGCTGCTTCCGCCTGGTCACAACAGCAAGCAGGGCTGCTCTGATTCACCACGAGAAGATTACACTTGACCAGGGGGATCGTCTCTGTATGAAAAAAGCTGTTCAAATAATGAAGAACAAAACCATCCTGGGCACAGCCAAGGTTTCCATTTCAGCCCCTCTCCATGCGCCTTCCCAGCACGGCTACGTAGTGCCCTACAAACACGGGTGCTGCTGCTCGCACAGGTCCATGCTACCGCGCAGGGCACGGAGCCGCACGCTGGCTCTGCACCCGCCTGCAAACTCCTCACTGCAACCAGCCTTGCCGACACTGGAGGGCCAAGCCAGGCACACCAGGGCAAGCACGAGGCCAGCCTGAAAAACCTGAGCGTTGTCTGCAAACAGGTGGAAAAAGAGGAGAATTGGCGAACACAGAAAGCAAAATTTTGCTGTTTTGGTTGAGTGATCTAATCTTTCCCCCTTTACAACGCATATCTAAATATTATCCAGCTGTGATACGTGAGTATGGGTCATGTGATGAAAACATGCACATTAAACTGCTGCTCCATCCAGGCGCATATAGATATTGGTCCCAAATTCCACTTTTGGAGCTATGCACAGCCTGCCAGCAGGCATGACCCAGCACTGCTGACAGGAACCCACAACCCCGTTCCGAACTTTCAAAAGTTCGGCTTTTGACTTTCCCAGAAAATTAACATATAAAAAACCCACCCCAAAAGCAGCCTTGCCATTTCCTAGACACCCCTCTGAACCCTAAGGCATTAGGCATTAAGACGACGGTGCGAGATTGCTTGCACCAGTTTTGGCCTCTTTTCCATCTGCTGCAACTTGCTGCATGCCCCAGACGAGCACTGTGGGGCACGTAGCACAAACACCTTGAGCGACATCAAAAACCAAGATGACCTCACCACCAGCTTTGCCCAAGTAAAACACCAAATGTAGCATGACTGCAGAAAAGAGCTACAAGAGATTGGTTTATAAATAACTCAAAGCCTTAAAGAAAAAAAAAACTCAACTTGTTGCCCTCTGCACTTTCCCCCAAACTTTATGTGTGAACTCAGAAGGCCATCCTGAGGCTCAGAGGACTGTCAGGTGGTTAGGACATGTCCTGGATCACCTCCTGTAATTTTATCTCCTGAAAGATAGGCTAGCTCTCCTTCCCCCCCCACCTTATATCATCAGCAGCTTTGGAAGGGCTCTTTGTACCTTGCACACCAAGTTACTGCTCTCCTGTCATCACTTTTATCTATTTTTGCTGTACAGTGTGACAGCCTGAGTTTTTCAGTACCAGACATGACTAATGATAGGGACACTGCTTTTCCTCTTTATAAAATCTTAGTTTAGGCACTTTTCCTAGATAAAACAGAAGCCTTAGACATCTTTTTCTCTTGAAATGAAAAATCATTTTGATGCCACAGATAACTTCTATGCCTTGGTGAACTGTCAGATGCAAAGCCTTCAAGGCAATTTGCTCATTCTAAGTTTCACAGAGCAGTTAAGTTTCTGAAGTTTCGGACTCCAGCAATGCTCATCCAACTTGCCAGGACAAGAGAGATTTTCTTAATGCAAGGCCAATTCTCCACCATTATAGGAGTACTTGAGTTAACCTTAAGCTCACACACTAGTTCTTCACCTGTATTTCTGAGGAGGTAAGCTTTGAAGCTGCTATTTCTTCAGATAAAGTTCATGCTTCTGACACTATAGGCTTGCCTAGTTCTCAATCCACCTTCTCAAGGGTTTTCCTGTAGCCTCTGCTTCTCTGCTGGGTTCTTGCCTTGCATTCTTCAGTCTGTTTGTATCCTTGTGAACTTGTATACTTCTCAAGTTTCTGATTGCAGTTCAAGTTCTGCTCATCCCAACCCTGTTTTCTGGCCCCATATCCAGTTCTAGCTTCACCCCAACTGCCTTTGCGAACATCAAGATTCCCTGAGGGTTTCCCACAGTGAATTCTTCTCTCTGCCTTCGCAAAGCTGCAGGAGCATAGCCAGAATTAGAAGTGTGCCAAATGAAGACCTTCTCAGAAAGAAGTCCACAAGGCTATTCCTCTCTACCTGTGTCTACCCTACTGATGCCCTTTCCTGAAAGCTTTGCTTCTAATCGCACTTGAACCGGTGCGGCATGTCAGGTACCGTCTCAGAGAGATCTTCAAGAATTTAGCACAAGAGGTTTAGACAGTACATTAGTAATTCCTGGAAGACAGCTACACCTAGAAATAGTGAAAGTGAACCGTATTGCGAATTTTAAAGCATAAGGACTTAAACTCAGTAAACCAAAATGAACCAGTTGTCTTTGTCTTTTTTTCACTTCATTGACCACTAAAATTTCAAGAAACTATAGTAGAGATTTTTTCATATACTGCATAACCATCCAGAAGTTGAAGCTCATTTCTGCTTCGTAAATGCATTCCACCTTAAGAAAGCTGAACTTGGTGATCTCACACTGAGAAATAAGTGGCATCTGCTCACCCCTTGCCTCCTTCCCCTTTGATGCCCAGACAGACCAAGAATTCACATTTGCTTAACCAAAAAGGAAAATGGACGTGACAGTAATGAACCAATTGAGCAGTGAAGCATACCTTGGGAAGACACTGTTAAACAGCATTTGGGAAGAGAAGCTGTTAAGGATAATTCAATTAACCACTTCACGTTGTGTTCATGATGAGGATAAATAACAGGGAGATGCATCACAAAAGTAATACTGTTTGCCTCTGGAACATTCAAGAGCATCATTTCAAAAGAATACAAGTTGATTATTTCTATCATATACAACATAAGACATGAAAGAAAGAGGAAATTTGTAAAAGCAGACCATCAGCAATGTTGATACTCAGATAAGCAAGGCTTGGTTTTCCCACCAAGTGACCATTATGTTCAACTTCAGTTTACAAAGCAAGACTTCACATTTCTGTGTGAACAGACACTCACAGGCCATATATACTCACATCTGCAACAGCACCAGTCAAGCCTGATTCCTAGGCACATGCAATGAAGTTTGAGCTAAGCAGGATCATAGGAAATGGATGTCAGATGTCCAAAACGCAGTCATGCAATATCCACCCCTGTACTGTGAGGAAGTTGGTTAGAATACAGATAACATTCCTCATAGGCAAACTTACTTTCAGACATTCAACATGTGAAACACTTTGAAATTCACCTGCATACAAGCTTGAGTTAGAGGATAACTCTTGCTTAACGCTTTTAAATTTTTCTTCCAAGAATATGACCTTATTTGTAACTAAAATATCATCACTTATTTTCAAAGTTCAGGACATCTTTAACAAAAACCTCAGATGTTTATTCAAGGCCCTATCAGTAAAGTAGCTATTGCCACAGAAAACCACTGGCAAAGAGGTTGGAAAGGAAACAATAAAAACTAAAAAGATCCCTTAATATAAGGACAAGACCACAGGATTCTCCACATGCCTGCAAGGCAGAACAGTGTTATGATTCTGATGATATAATTTGGAGAAATGCACTGACAAGCTGCACATGGTTGCACACTGTTCTGCTTCTGAAAGATGAAAATTTAAGCCAGTGTCTGCAAAACCTGAACTTTGGGCTCCTATGATTCTAATTTTCTAGCTTATTCTCCCCCAGGGCCTCAATGATTATCTGTTTTCCGTTAAAATTGCTATTTTCTTCGGTTAACAAACCATTTTCTTTTTCGCATGCATGGCAACAAGAATGGATACTTTTAACAGTGATGCTGATTCTCCTTTTACTCCGGTATGCTGTCTGCAGCACACATATACCTGAGCTATGAAAAGGAAACTCTGAAAGGAAGAGGGTCTCCAAGTTTTCCATATTGACCATAAAAATGTTTTATCCCTCAAAGGGGAAATACTTAAAATGTCAGGAGAAAGCATAATTTAAAAAAAAACTTTCTTCCTTGATGCTGCTTATTTGAAACTCTGAACAAGTGCCAAATGTTGCAGTGAGATTGGAATAGATTTCTTTACATTGTACGCCCTTCTAACAGCTTTTACCCGGAGTGAATTCCATTTAACTATAAAGTGTTCTCCATAGGTAGCACTAAGTAAAACAAAATTCTCATCTGCCAAGTTCGCTAAGCTCTGTAAATTCTATACTGCAGTATTTGTTAGCTTTTGGTCATAAAGTTAATTAGGAAGACATCAATTTAGTTCTTCATTTGTTTACGTTATTTTCTTAAACATCCAAGCCACAGATTTGTCACACCTGCAGACTGCAGTCGGGACAAGGACACCGACAGACTACTGCAGAACAGACTGCCTGCATTGTACCAAAAGTTTTCTGTGTGTAAGGGTGGCTTTTACCCCAATGCCATTGAAGGCCCCAACCCCACAAAACACCCAGCCTACTCGGGGTGACGGGCAACGCGCTCAGGGCAGGAACCTGCATAAGGAAACGGGGCACCTTTGGCCAGAACGAACATGCAACAGCATCATGTTCCTTGCAGGCTAACCAACGCAAGTCAGGCCTGCGATGAGGCGGGAACTTGCTCTTCATGAGCGTGACCACAGAGAGCTGGGCCATGAAGCGCCTTGCCAAGGGGGAGGGCAACACTGAACGCTCAGTGCCCTGGTAACCATTTTCTACCAGGCTGCACGGATTCGCGTCCGCGCTCTTGCTCTTCCAGCACGCTGGCACTTACCTTGGCCACTAAGCATCTTTGTTCCTAAGTCATAAATACTCCAGGCTCTGGGGAGGAGGCAGGAAGATCGCACACGACTCCGAACAAACCTGACTGTTGACAGATTATTTTAAGTGCTTGCTCGTTATTAACCGAAAGAGTATTGACCTTAATAAATAGGCTATTTGTTCTCTGCAAGCCGAGCAACGCCGGAAGGCGGCTCCTGCGGAGCGCGGCAGCAGAGGTGCCAAGGCACCACGCAGCGAGGGGCTTGGGGAAGGGGGCGTCCAGCTTGTCGATTCAAGGGCACTCCTACAAAACTTCCTTCTTAGCACAGCTAGTTAGCCTGGCATCACTCAAGTGTCCATGTGTAAGTAGATTCAATTCCCCTATTTCTTCAGCTACCCTCAAGCACCTCCCTTTTCCTCGCATGCAGAGCACAATAATCCAAACACCACCACAATATGTTCTATTAAAAGCACAGAGCCTCCCGATTTAAGATTTAGTGCTGCTGGGTCAGATGTTATCTGTGGTTACAACAGCGGCCGCCCCACACTGACGCTGCTACTGAAGGCAGCTCAAGAACTGCACTCAGTCCATACCAGCCTCGCCGTAATCCTCCCCCTGCCCTGGCTGTAAATCACACTGACAGCACCAAAACCTGCTGCTAAATTTTCCTATTTTCAGCCCTCTCATGTCTTCCCCCCTCCGCAAGCCAAGATACTCATCACAGGAGGAGCTTGCAGCACACCAGGTCTCACCCAAAAACTCAATGGGTTAATTTTATTACTCATCTAAGTAGACATATTCTCTTTAACTAGGAGCGCATAAACAGCAGGCTATTTAAGCAAAGGCTGCCTTTACTGTTGATGGGTTTTTACACAGAAATAGCTGTGTTTCAGGTCATTATCAACTGCATCTGAAAAGAGGCTGTCTACTTCTTTACAATAGAAGGAAAGCTACATCTTCAGGCTAGCCCAATAAATTGGCTGCTCAAGTTCTAGTGAGAAGCAAGGCATCTACCTTTTAGATAAGCAAGTAAATTCAACAAGTCACAGTTTAATTTAATTGATTAGTTGAGATCCGAAAGCACCTATAGCAATTGCTGTATCCAGCAGGTTGTTGGGGCCCTGTCCTAGAGGGTTTCGAACATCTCCCAGGATGGACTTTCCACAAACTCTGAGCCATCTGCACCAGTTCAACTAGCCTTGCAGGAAAAGGGGAGTTCTTGCATTTTAACCAAAAACTCTACATTTCAGTTTGTGCCTATTCCTTTTCTTTTCACTGGGCACTGCTGAGAACTGTCTGCCTCTGTCTTTTATACTCCTCCTTTCAGGTATGGATGCACATGGATAAGATCCACCCTGAGCTGTCACTTTTGGAGGCTGAACAGTCCCAGCTGTCTCAGAACAGTCTTCAGCATTGATTATACAAATCATATGAAATTGAGTGTTACTTAGGCCCATTAAAATTCCTGTTATTAGTCAAAAGTTTACATAACTGCTTAGTCTTGTGATTCAAAGCAGCTTTTAATCCCCGCCCCCCCTTTTAAAAAAAATTGCTTGGCAAAGCCTGACTTCAAGGAAAAAACATACAGGAAGAGAGCAGAAGGATTGATGACTAATGAAATCACCAAAATAAGTTACATAATGGTCTTGAAAATGCATCTGACCTAAACAATGGACCAGAGAAAAGGTAGAAATATTAAGGAACCATTGGAAAAACTGTCACTGTTTACCAGAACTTTTCTGTTGACCGACGATTATAACTCAGTCAGCTATGGATGTTTCCACAATTATTCAGTCTTCAACTTGTTTTCCATCACTCTTCTCAACATGTTTTTGGAAAGTGCTAATAAGTAATGATCAAGAGCTCATATATCAAAGTGCTAAATTATTAAAAGTAAGACTTAAAAGTCTGACAAGGCATTACCTCTTTCCTTTAAAAAGAACTTTTTCTTTAAAACTTCCCTGCCTCCTACCCATCTCACTCCTAAATACTTCATTAAATAGCTACCAGCTGAAAAGAAAATAACAAGCAAAAGGAAAGTCAGGTATGGACCCTACCATGAAGCTGCAAACTGACTTAGTGCCTACATAGCAAGGATGCCCAACACATGGCAAGAAAGTAAATGATTCCTAATCATGGGGACAGAAACATAGCCAACCATCTCCCTGCCTGTAAGCATGCAACCAGTTATAAGCTGATTAACTGTCTGTATTGCTTGTTAACTCAAATGCAATTCAGAGCTTCTCCTACAGCCTTCCTTTGTACATGGGAATTCAGGGGCTCTTTCCTAAGCAAATAATGCCCTACAGGTTGATGGTACATGGACCCAAGCCTTTACGTGATGCTCCCGTTGCACACCTACTGCTGCAACCCTTCAGGTGGCACCAAACTGAGCATCTCCTGCCTCCTCTGCAGCCTTTCTCCACTTGCTCCTCACAGGCAGCTCAGAGAATTTATGCCCCATGACCAGATGGCTCCAACCCCTCCTGACACATCCTTTGCCACCCGTCCTGCATTCCCCAAGAGTGTCAAATGGCAACACATATGTTTGTTGGTTGCAAATTGCCCTTGGATTAATGAGGGGCCCAGCTTGCACATGACAAATGACCATTTGAAAAGCAAAGCATGACAAGAAACTCCTGAGTTTATACTGCAGCCTTTGACTCAGAGGCAACACCATCGAGTCTCTCCTTCCCTCTCCCGCTCAAATCCCAGTTTTCACACAGAAACTGTGGGTCTTTTTACACAGTGGCCTCCCACAAGCTGGGCTGAGCTGGCCAATGGGATTAAACATCACGAACACAGCAAGTGACAGCTGGACAAACAGTGCGGTCACAAAATCTTGGTGGGAAACCACTCTCAGAGGAACTCTGCATTAATACTTCAGAAACAGCCTCTGGGAAAAGCTCAGGCTGCACAAGTCATAAGAAATCAGGCATCCAAAAGTGGGTGACACTAAAATAACTCTTTTCATCATCTGTTGTGCTCTACATTCACTGCAGAATCTCTCTTGCAAAAACAAAAAAAAGAAAAACCCTTTTTTCCTCCTTCTGCATGTCCACAACCAATTCCTACTTACCAAAATTAAACTAGATTTCTTCATCCCTCTTTAAAATAAGCTACAATTAAAGTAGCTCAGCGAGCAAGATTCAAAGCAAAATCAACTACGTTGTCTAGACAGTTATCTTCTTTTGGTGATACAATATACACTGCATACTTCTGCATATTTAAAATAAGATAGCTTTCTTTAAGCTTGCATTTATGTTTTACTACAAGCTGAGACAAAAAAATTTTAGTCATAATAGCTAGTGATAGAAGCATGTTTGGGGATTTTATGTCCTTTTCCAAAGAGGGAAAGATATAGAATCCAATGTAAAAAATGTCAGATATTTAACCTAATCTCAATCAGAGGTGGCAAACCTTCAGAAAAGGTCACTGTCACTGATTAGACAAGATGTGACTAAACTGGACAAACATTAAACAAGAGCTCTATCTTCTAAAAAGAAAAAAAGGGGAAAAGAGAGAAGGACAGAGAGGAGTTCTTGAATTACCACCAGTATAAAGATAGATTTAGTTACTGTGGTACAACACAAGAAGAGGCTCTTAGTACTGCAAGCAATTGAAGAATGGAGAATTAATGCATTTATTGAGGAAAAGGGGAAAGTCTGGTCCACTTAACTGAAGATAAGTTAGGGGAAGAGCAAAGAAAAGAGGATGTAAATCCTAAGCAAAAAGGAAAGGATGCCAGGGGAATGAGCACGTATATTTTACAGCACAAGGAAACACCAGAATAAAGCTGCGGCACTGCAGGGCTTTGGAAGAGCGTTCTGTAGTGAGGTGCCTGGTGCAGAAATACATACATAAAGGGGAGGATGCATAAAGGTAAATGTTATGTGGAGGAAAAAAATGTAAGCTTCCTTGAGGGAAAAGAAAATCTTTGGGGTATCTGCAAAGTCCAAATAATAATGAAACAAGCAAATCTACAAAAAAAATCCACCTGAAAAGATACATAATGCTAAAATGTGCCAAAAATCGTTAGATCCTATAAAGTATGTGAAAACTTCTAGCTACCAGTTTTTGGAGAGAAAAGAAGAGCATTTTGCTGAAGTTAAAAAAGAAAACTTAACCTTTTCAAGAAGCTGTTCTTCCTGCAGGCCCATCTTTGAGAAGTTAGAAAAATACAAGTCACATTTCTACTGTATTTACTGAGGAAAACAAACCCAGTGATTTTCATTTCTGTCAGCACAACATCCAGGAAAGTTAGGTGAAGACTTGTATGTAATAAAAAGCTATTACGTGCATTACAGAGACCCTAGTTCAATCTCACTGCTGCCATAATTCTGGAATTTTATCACAATATTATTTGATCGGCTGCCTCCCAAGCCTGTGCCACTGGCAAAAAATATTAAATGTTATTACAACATTAGCCTAGATTTGGGAAAAGTATATGAGGCTGCACTGCAAGATAAAAAACAGTAGAAATGAGGTCAAACTGCAGCATGGAATGACAGCCACATGTGTCTCCCTGCACAGGCAGACACAGGTTTCAAGGTCCAGACTCATGCTACTCATTGCTCTGAGGTGGCAGGGACACTGCAGCCAGCCTCACGCTCACAGCTGCAACCCCTTCTGTGCTGGTGGCTCTATGTTTCATGTCTGTAAGGCGTGTTTGGATCACCGATTTATGCCCTGTACTCACTGCCATGGGCGCCTGTCCAGCCCCCCCATATCACTACCGCAGCCTCACGGGGACCTAGGACTCCCAGTGACTCTGGAAATAGCTGCTGTCCTTCTAGGCAGTAAATGAAAGTTGTGTTTTCTTCGCAGATCTTCATTCCTCCCTAGAGCAGAGAGGGTTTTCCTCCATCTGATATTTGCTAGGCCACTGGTACAGCACCTAGCCCCTGAAAGTCATTCATGAGCTGTTTTCCTCCAGTCTGTGGCTATAAAACTATACAACACCATAAACATTTTCTGCCTTAAACTCCAGGATATTTGGCTCTCGAGCTGGAAACACTATTCCTTTTGTCTTTAAACTACAGCAGACCCCTTGAGATCCAACTTGCATTCAGACACTGCCTATTTTTGTCTTCCATTCCACACTATTCGAGCTCCAAAACCAGGCAAGACATTTCCGAGCATCCACGGGGTGAATCCCATTCCCCTGGTGCAAGGAGTCCCCAAGATCCAACTGAAGCTAAGCATCCCTGCCTGCTCCGAGTTAGGGTAATGGGAATTTAGGAGGGCCGAGCGAGCTCCCTCCTCTTCTGCTCACGCTGCCAGCAGGAACTGTCGTGTCCCAGCCAGACCAAGCTTGCAAGGAGAGGTAATATCTTTTATTAGACCAGCTGATACAGTTGGAAAAAGCAGACAAGCTTTTGGGCACTGAAAGCCCTTCCTGCACGGACCCAAAGAAGGGCTTGTTTTTTCTAAAAGCTCCTCTGTTTTTCTTTTCCAACCGTGCTGCTTTGCCCAATACGAGCTATTACCACTCCCTACAAACCCTGCCTCACGTAGCCGTGTCTGAGCACGATGACTACAACCATAATTTACCACTACAGAGTTTCAGTTGTACCTGCCCCTCTGCAAGGCAGGCTCCTGCCCAGCAGCACTTGGTCTAACAGACATCAATTCATTTCACACTGAACAGGCTTCAGGTTTTCTAGTCAGCAGCTTACCGTAAATTATATTCACTGCCAACTTGGGGCACCTTGAAGCTCATGGCCACAGAGGCAAAATATATATAAATTAGTCCAAAGCCTCTCATGACCATTCATGTCAACTATGAGAAGGGCCTCCAAGTATGACAAATGCCACAATATTACGAAGTGCCAAGAGAACACAAATTCTCAGATATCTCCAGTGAATGCTCCCAGGAGTTTTTATTAGGACAAATGAGAAAAAGTTATTTGGATAGATATCCAAGGGCTTTCTCCTATGTTGCTGGCAACATTGCCAGCCTTATAAAGAGTGCTCTTAGCAGGTGACAGTCTAATCGGTAGAACAAAAAGAAGAAAAGAATAATATAAATTTTCAGCCTCGACATGGAACTTCAATATTTCTGAAACATACTGATTTTAAAACTTTTCACTGCATCTCCTTCCATCACAAATTTGTATTTTTGTTAGCATATCCATTTCAGCTTTATCCAAGTAAGGAGGCTCTCAATAGGAAAAATATAACTAAGCTTTCAAAAGCAACATTTTTGGCGGGGAGGAAGGGGGCAGGACTCTACAGCAAAAGTATTGAGCTTTATTTCAGAGTTCTTACTCTGAAATTGCAGGAAACAAAACTTGAAACAAATCCTTCTTGGGAAGAACAGTCTGGTAAAGGATAACTTTTATTTTCCAGATCTCTCTGTATTCAAACTATAAACACTGACCTATATTCTTCTGTGACTCAGACTTCCAATGGTAATTTCAGTTAAAATATTCCACAATTTTCCTTTGCAATTCACATCAGATACGGTCATTATCATTAAATAATATCATTAAATACAGTACATAGTGCAGATTAAAGTATCAATGATTGCAAAGCCATACTCAAGTGTTTTGTCTACACCCGATGCTTGATTTTTTTTTGTGAATAAAAGAATAACTTTTGTAGGTAAAACATAAGATTGGTCACGTTTTTCAGAAATCTATTAATATGAACTTATGCAAGTGTCCGTTATTCTCTGGAACATCTCTTGAGGGAAAAGAAAACATTATTTTTGGAAAGCAGATTAGATAATTTACTGAAAGGAACCAATAAAGTAGTCCACAGAGCGTCTGTACACCAGAAATAAGCTCAAACAACTAAATATGCAGGATGGCCAGAGAATATTTTCTCAAGTGACTTGCAGCTTAAGCAAAGCAGAAATCAAAATTTTCTCCATATTCTAACGAAGAAAACAATACTCTAAATCACCACAAGAATGTAAGATCCTACCATTTTCACCAAATCGGTGTATTTTAAGGGAATGACATAAGGACACAGAATCCTTCCCTCACAGCCTAAGCAGCATCCTAACACGTGCAATCTGAAATCATTTTACACAGCATTTCTTTGTTTTGGAAATTATACCTTGGATTTCTTCCACTGACCTTCAGTTTTTTTTTTTTTAAACACTTACTTACATGCCAACAAGACGACCATGACAAAAAAAAATGAACTTGAGAAATTCCTTAACTTTAGCAGGGAGACTGGCTGCATGTTAACCATGCCACTCCAACAGGAGCTGGCCACCAGTAACATAAGCAGTTTGCAGGTGTCCTCCACCACCTGCACGGTTACCCTGTGAGGCATTGACATTTTCTTTTTTCTTTCTTTCTTTCTATCCCTCTCTTTTTTTCTCCCCCCAAGTTAGCTCACTGTCACCTACCTGTCAACAGTGCAAAGAAAACAAGGCACTTAAGTTGCTGCCCCTTGGCCACCCAGGAGACTAAACTGCAGGTGCTTATTATCCACCATGAGGAGGAAACATCACCAGAAATAGGATTAAGAATAGCATTGAATCTAGGCTGAATAAAACTCATCAACAGTTAATATTAAGGCTCCAACATATGCTTCCTCAGACTGGCCACTTAACTCATTACTGGACACAAACTGAAATATAAGAATTCACCTTCTGCTTGAACAAGGTACCTGAAAGAGAAAGGTAGTCCGATATTATTGCAGCACGCTGAACCAAAGGTTCACCCCCTCCTCTGATATCCTTCAGCTACTTACTGAGGGAGACGGACAAGTTTAGGCTTTACAGTGTGACTGATGAATTCCTATCTTCATTTAATACTGCAGAGTCTGTGTAAAACAGCCTCTAAACAACACTGAGCTCCAGGATGCAGAGGAATAACGAAGCAAGTTTCCCTGACCTGAGCTGCAAGGACTGAAAAGAACTTTAAAGCCTCTATGCACTGCCAGCATAATCGCAATATTATTAAAAAGTGCAATAAAATACTTCATGCAAATTGCCATGTGGGCCAGAAAGAGGAGTACAAGGCTGTTTTCATCATCTTAACTGATGCACAGTTGAGTTGGGGAGGGGGAAGGCAATGGGAGCAACCTTTGACCACCATGACAGCAGCATAAGCGACCCCTTATTGCATTATGAAACGGTTCATACATGGGGACCTGTTATATTACTGCTCCGTGAACAGTATCACAGCTTCTTACTTGGACTTTTTTTCCCCCGTTTTGTTTCACATCAGACAGACCTACTGCTGTCATTTGTACAGAATGGAAAAGCTGCTGCAGTTTTAATATAAAACACAGGGAAAAAATATACAGCAGCTGTTCATATTTTCTAGGAAGTCTGTTATAATAATGATGTCATGGAAAAAGGCTGGAATCTATTAAAATGGATCAGACAGGCAGGCCATTGAAAGCCCTTAAACAATATGCGTATACAAGTTGCACCATGTACCTTGCATTAAACTAAAACCAGGCAAAGAGTGGAGTTCTTTGAAAATATAACTGGGAACAGGCAATTAGGGTCTTTTTCATAGAGTTCCTTGAATAAGTTGAGTTTACTACTGGAACTGCCCAATAAAGCAGAACACAAAAGCTACAAGCAGGCCACTGTCAGCTAGGCTCATTTTCACCTACAAAAAGCCCTTAAAGCTATATTGGAACGCCTGGCTCGGACTATATGGGAAACAGAAATTCTCCCCTGAGAAGGTTCTGCATTGACAAATCAGGCATTTAAACACCAAATATAAACTTATTTTCATGAGGAAGGGTAGGTGTTTCCTCTCCACGAACATGGGAATTAAAACCAGGAGCTCAACACAGCTGGGGTGGGAGCCATGCCTGCCTCTGGCTTGAGCTACCACCAGGCCTCAGGTGTTGGGCACCTACTCAACACTAATCCTGGCCCTGATGAGTCTGCACCTCTTGCTCATGTACCACACCAAACCACACAGCACAAGGCCTGCGACAGCCTTATGCTCTTCTTCCCTGCAATATGTTAAAGTAAGGAGAGTTATTAGTAGAAAACAGAGAAACTTTGCAGCCATCTGGATGTCTCACAAGTAACCTTTATGTTGTCCCACTTCTGGTAAGCAACACCTTCATCCCTCAGGCTATCGTTAGAAATGTTCTTCTGATGGTGGCTAAAGTATGTCCAGCACATGCAACAGCACTTGGCACAACATGGAAATATTTCTGCTAATATGAGACCACATCTTGACCCCAACTCCTTCAAGCCGACAAGTAAAACAAGACCAATCACGTTCAGTACTTTTAAGCCATGATAAAAATGCATCAATTAAAACAAAACAGATACAAAATGACAAAGCTGTAACTTTTATTTGAGGAGAGCAGAAAGAGCAAGAGCTATAAACCTCAAGGCAAGAGAATCAAATAACTTAGTAACAGGTGAACAGTTTGGAAAGTGATGACTCCTCCTCCCTTTGTGTTTCTCCAAACTGCAATCAAGTCGCCTACATCTGAACTCAAATTATGAGTATATCATACTAATGAAGTAGCATAAAAAGTAAATATATTTTAGAGGTGGCATTATAGACTCCAAGTTAATCCAACATATTTATTTCTTTAGGAACCTCCACTGAATTCTGAATATTACACTATTAAAAACGCTAACGACAAATGAAAAGAGAAATCAATGAAAATATCATTAGATACCAAACATGGGTGCAGCAACAAAATATTTCCAAGCTGTGATTCTATCAAATTACTTGGAAGTTTCTCTTAATTATAATCCTGGTCAGGTACATATATCCGGTAAATTAAATTGCTTTCACTATACACCATATTAAACACTAATGAACAAATACATTCAACACTACAACAACTAACCTTTACAAAAAATTAACTAGAAGTCGCTTTCCAAAGCAAAATCAAAACTGCTAAAAACAAACAAAAAAACCACCTTATAACTTTGCAGGTATATCTATGCTGAGGCCCTTTTACACATTCTCCTGCAACTGCGTCCTTACATACCTACCAATTTGGGAGCTCACACAGGTCTTGCTGCCAAATCAGAAACCTACAATTGTGCTCACGTTCTCAGCCCCACTAGGAGCAGTAGGTTACACACGCCAGCAGTTCTGCACACTTAAGTAAATCCTCAAAACGTCTGGGTCAGAGGTAAGCATAATAAAATGAGCCTCAATACCTTCTCTGAGGTACTGACAATATGGATAAATTTAGACTTCAAATTGTTTTTGGATATAATAAAACAGCGTTAACATTTCAGAAGAACATTCAGGGCAAGCATATGCACTATTCAGCAATTAATGCCCCTGGTCTCATGCTTGCAATTTTTCCAGCTACTGGAGTTCATATGTTATGATGTCAGCTTGAATCTGGAATTCCATTTTGAGCAACTCTAATTTAAAATTATTATACCAAGGCGTATGGTAAAACTTGCTTAAAAGTTTCATACTGTGTAGATTTACTCTGTTCCCAGAGCAGATATCAATTTCCAATGTCTCTCTCATTCAGCAGGGAAAGGCAGCTAGGGCTCATCCTCCTATGGCCATAAACATGAGCCAGGTTGCACATGCAGGAGAGCTCACCGACACCAAGATATAGCTTTGGAAGCAGGACTTGGCAGAATGTGTCCTAGAAATGCTAGTAAATAAGTTAACTGTCCTGTCAGCAAATTGCATCTAGGAAAAGGATTCAGAAGGAAGAACCCTTTTCAGAGGCATCCCTGGAAACGCCATCTCTTTCCTTGTGTGCCCACCACAAGACTAGCTCATGAGGGGAAACCTTAGCAGAAAATCATTTCAGTTGCTGAAGCTAAATTTAATGCTGAAATCACATACAAGAAATACCTGTAAAATGCCATGATCATGTTATTAAAGTCCTTTATAAAGCCCAGTTCAAATGTTCTTTTCAGGTGCGCAACACATGAAGGCGCAGGCCTATCATTTTTGCCTATCATTTAATTTCACTGATTTTTCCAGTAATAAATAATAGTGCAAGTATACAATAAAACACTTACATAAAGTCTTTGAAGCAAACTATTTCCCATACTGGAAAACCAGTGGCACTTGCAACCAGTGCAATCCACTGGAGCTACTTCAAGCTTTCAAAATTCAGTCACTGAAGTGGCAAATAAAGTTTGGCTGGAATTATAAACAGTCAAGTGCTAAAACATTATTGCCAGTATGGGAGAATCTAATGTGGCATGTTAGAGACAGAACTTTGCAGTGCATACAGTCCAAAATTATTGTATTATGCAAGTAGAATCTGAAAAATAAACACCTACTACAAAAAATTACATAGGAAAATATATCTACACACACATATACATTTAAAGTTCTATTTACTAAGATTCTTTCCAAAGTGGTTGAACTGGCACTTAACACAAACTTGGCACATGACACAAAACACCCAAGATACCCCCTTATTCCAGACAGGCATTCTAAGCCCTGAGTAATTCACTGACCTTCAGCATGTCTTCAGTGCAAAGCTGTAAAGCCATCTAGGCAGATGTATGATTAAATACAATTCATAATCTGTGCAATTAAATTGGAGCTCTTATCTTTGTACTCACTTTTATTCCCGTTCAAGGAGATAAACAGTAAACAAGGACAGTGAAGAAGCAGGCTCAGCATTAGCTATCACAGTTATGTGGGGTAAAGAGATTGAGAGCTTTCCATGTTTTTAAAACCAACAGCAAAACACAAACTTTATTGCAAAAGAAAGTATTTTTAAACTTGGTTTAAAACTTGCTTGAACCTCCGACTAGAAAAATAATCATTTTTAACAGGAATGGCAGGACAAAATTTGGAAGTGAACAGAGAAAATGAGTAACTTTTTTAATGGTCTCAAAAAACGCCTATATAACAAGTTCCTATACAAAGAGAGCTTAAAGTAAGAGAAAAAAGTATGCACCATGCATTTGTTTTGATTATAAGGTTTGGAAGACAACAGATAGTTTTTTTTTTTTTAATACCTCCATGGAACTTACTGGCACTTCAATGCTAATACGGCCATTTTTACAAGAGAAGGCTACAATTTTATTTTAAACTTAACAGACATTCAGTCTTTTTCCTTTCAAAACCTAGGCATAGCTAACAAAGCACCAGAGTCTTATAAAATTTCTAACACCAAATGCAAATTAAGTAGTGAAATTGCTCTAGGAAAAGTTCCAAGAATGCAAGCCCAAAGGAATTTCAACACAATTTCTCAATTTCAAGCTCTTTATGGTTCTTGAGCAAGGTAATAGAACATTGGGTCAAGAACAGTTATACGTTGGTAAGATTTTTAACTACTACCCTGTTTCAAGAACTCTCTGCATTTGGTTTTTAAGTTCTGAGAGATGTATTTTAATGGCAGGAAGGAAACAGATGGCAAAGATGCTGTATATAAGACAGCCGGGAGAGTTTTCATTAGCTTGGAAAACTATTCTTTTATCTCTTTATTCTTTTAAGTAGCTACCAAATTTGTGGATGCTCACCTCTTTTATCCAGAGATGGATATTTTGCTTACCTGCATTGTATTGTGCCACTCTGCATTATAAGTTAAAAAAAGTGTAAGCCACCTCATTATAGGGCAAGGTTGAAAAAATAAAGCTTCTATTTTATTTTTGTGTCAGCTCCAATTATATGGCATTACAGCACCATCTCCAGCAAATCAGGACTTCTCCCATAATGAATGGGGTAATTATTTCATCTTTCAACAATCCTCCATAAAAGCCTCAAATCCTTTTCCTTACGCACAAGCCAGGAGTTTTAACAGATTGTTTGAACAAAGAGCTGCTGATTTCTTCCTCCGCAGAGCTACTGCTCGCTTGTCCCACGGGAGAGATCAGCCAACGAATGACAACTCAACTTGCTGGCCGTGCTACTACTTAGCAGTAACTCCAAGGGGACTAAGGACATTTCCTGAACACGAAGCCTAGGTCTTCCAAAGCCCCTCCGAAAATCTGAGCTGGACAGTGACAACCAGTGCACACCAGGGCCGTGCTGCTCAAACTCCGTATCCAAGGCTTGCCCTTTACTTCCAGGCAGCTCCTCAGTTGCCTCCCATTACATTATCAGAAGGCAACCCTTTACCCTTCCTTTTCTGAAGTGTTTCCTAGGTATCAAGCATTCAAAACTAAATTAACCAAAAAATTTTTTTTTAACTATCCTCTGTTTAAACTTCATGCTGCTGCTGGTGGTTAATAAACATAGTCTTTATAGAAGAGCAAGGGCTTAATTCAGACCTTACCTGAAGACCTCTTAGTCTTTGAGAAATTTTCTTGCCTTACAGTTCAGGTAAAATTGCATAACCTACAACAGAGCAGAAAGATGCATCAGTTACATTCAATATGGTGCATTTAACATAAGGGTTGCAATTCACACTAGAGGGAACTGAGAGCTAACAGTTTAGCTATTATCATGCTGTGGCACATCTCTTACAGAGACTTGTATAAAACAGTAATCATTTGGCAGAGATGGTACAACATCATACACGAAGTACCACCTTTTTCCTCTTCCAGCTTTTCTGCTCAGACATGCAGAAGTTGACGTTTTGATCTACCGCTATGCATTAATCATAAAGCTTATATATTGCTCAGATAGATTAAATAATTGACATCTGGATTTAATAATTAAGATCCTGCTGACATGGTGTTTCCTGTTACTAAACAATCCAATCAATTGGGTTAGTCACTCGAGTAAGAGTGATTGGGCCCAGATGCATTGATGTCTTCTATGAGCGCTTCAGCACAAGCGGAAGGATTCATGTCTGCTCAAGCACAGATCTGACTGCATTCTAGCGCACATGCAGCAAAGCCTAAACACTAGTTATCCTTCTGAAACGCAGCTAGACAGAAACTCTACTAGTGCCAGCTGCTACTGAACAGCAACCAAAACAATCCCCCACAAAAGGCAGAACCCAGCAGCCACGCCGCCAAGACATGCAGGTCAGGCCAACCCATGCATCTGCATGCACTGTTCCCCACCAATACTGGGTCCTCATCAGTGGACCCAGTGTAATTCATGATTATTTTTATCTGGCAACATCTGAAAAACACGCATAGGCTACAAGCTCGTGATGTTGCACAATTACAACAAACTCCTAACATCCTAAACTCTAAGGAACCCAAACATAGCATAGCAGGACTAGTAGACTGCTCGCTCCCATCCCTTGCTCCCTGCCCTCCCTTGCTCTCAAGTTATCCCGAGGGACACTGGAGCACATTTATTGCAGAGAGCTGGTTGCACGCCCCCATTATAGACATACTGTTCAAAAATGTCTTCTCAAGTAGCCAATTTCCTTTTAACACTAATGTCCTAAATCAGCAAGTTCCCAGTACAACAAAGGACACTGCAGAAGACTGAGGACAACTAGAAACCCAGCTAAAACATGACTTCCTTCAAGACTAGGATGACTCAGAAGACTTGACTTCTATCAAGAAGATGTAGATTTTTAAGAACCATTCTCAGGCTGACTTTCATCAGCACCAGTCAAGTGGCCATATATCACATGCACTGATCTGATCCGAATCGGATCTGTGGCCGCATCTTTGAGTTTGCCACAAAACCGATGTAAAAGATCACACATAACAGTGTTTGTACTAGCTATAATTTAGCATGCAGGCATAAGAATATTTTTAGCCTTTTTCCTTCCACCCACTGACGTGCAACTTATCCACATAAACAAAAAAGGAATTTCTTTATACTTGTTCTTTCCTTTAAGGAAATAGAGGAACACCCAAGCAGTAAGACTTCCCATATGCCCCTGGAAAATAGACCAAATATATTGCTAGTATAAGCTACTAAAATAGAAGGAATAGTTTTTTTCCACTGTGTTAGCTCAAACATATGCATCTAGTACTACATGCAGCACCATTTAAAAAAAAGTCATCACATAAACTCCTCATCATTACTCTGAGGTTACATTTCATTTTTTTTCAAGGTGTCTGCATTCATCCCTCTGACAATACAAGCATTTCAAAATGAAGCCTCTAGGAAATGCTTGAATACTCTAACACGTCAGGTCACCGTTCGCCAGTAGCCGCTACTCTTGATGCTGAGAACCCCAGCTAACGGGCAGGCTGGATGTACCCCAGAGAGCGCCGTCCTCTGCTCGGTCACGTTGAGCAAGTAGCAACAGGAGCGAGCCAGCACCGCCAGCAGCTCAACACAGAGTGCGACCGGGAACACTTCAACAGAGGAGCAAAACCAAGAGCAGAAGCCAGGCTTCGTATTACAGGCAAGCAAGCGGCTTCCTGCTGTTTGATCTTCCCCATTTGGGAAGAGCAATTGCTATATATTGCTCCCGAGGCATTCTTACCCTCGTCACCACGGCCACCTGTCTGCTGAAACCCAACCCCACACATCAGCTAGTGCCTCCCACCCAGCATGGCAAAAGCACTGTCATGGTTTCATATTAAGATATAGGCAACCCATCTCATCTTGAGGGCTGTTTGCCTGAGAAGCTGCTCTGCAACAGACATGGAAGATTTGCACTTGATTCTTGCCAAAAGGCTTGAGTTTTGTCCCATTAAAAAAAGAGCGTATGCCATTAAATGCACTTACTAAGAGCTCGCCTCATGTGCGCACTGGTGATCATACTTGTAATTTTTTGCAATTTTGAAAAATTAGTTTCAAATAATCTGAGTGCCTAAGCATGCACAATTAATTCAGGATTCCTCCAAAGACCTCACAGCATCTGTCAAATCAATAGTGCCTTCTCCAACCTGCATAAAAGTGCCATATATAGTGTTGCAACAATATTGTGGTGATTTTTCCGGCCATTCAAGCTTTCTATTTGGACCTGACTGTTGGCAATTTGTTTCTAGGAGGCTGGATTTCCTTTCTAACAGAGTAGCATTAAGAACTTAATTGGACACAAAACCTGTAATCATTGTTTCTAATAAATAAAGCAAAACAACCACATCAATAAACCAACAGCCAAGCAAACAGGAGAACACTGTGGCAATGGGATAATCACTGAAAAGCCATCATAACACAGGCAAACTTTTAACAACTGTTTAGCTAACTTCCTGAGATCATACAGTTACACAAGCAGTAATAAACCAATGTATGTAATTTCATATAGCATTATGTGGATATGGTATGTAAATTATCGCTCTTACATTGTAGTTAAATTGTACGTGCTTGCATATACTTACAGCAGTGTTAACAATTTATATAGCTTTTATGAGAACATTGCCAGGCTTGGCCTCAGTGATGCAACCCTGCAACAGCAGATTAGTCAACACACCAAATCCCAAGAACAACAATGTAAAAATAACACAAGCCACGTGTTGGCAAGCACGCACAGCAAGGCGCTGGCCGAGGGGCCCAAGCTGATGGGCTCCAGCCACCACAACGGGGAGTTCTCCAAGCCCCACACGTTCTCCTCACAGGGCAAGGACCTCTCAGTGAACACCCTGAGCTGGGAAGCTGTGGCTACTGGCACCCTGCTTTTCTATTCCCTGAGATGCCCTAAGCCTTGGAATGGCTCTGGGCAATGACATCTGGAAGTGGCCTGCTTCCGTGTCCAACGGACCTGCGCTAACCAAAAGCAGAGCTCCCTATCAATCGGTTTGCTACAGGCAAGCTATATAAAGGGCGCTGGGACTAAATCAAACTTCTTCGGCCTGGCTGGCATTTCCCACATATTGAAAGGATTCAAGTACGTTCAACCGTATCCTTAAGTTCACCCCTTCCTCTTCCAGCACTGCCTTTTATTCTCCGTTTTGCCTTTTTGCCCTCCAAAAGCCGAGGAAGGATCATCTCACACGCCAACATGGACAAGCAGAAAACTCACAAATCAGAAACACAGGGCCACTACAGGTTTCAGTATTTTAGTGTTTATCTTGCTCTTCTTTCCCACACGTTACTCATTGAGGAAACCCAGCAAGGCGGGTGCTCCAATACCTGAAGTGTCCGGGCCCGTACTCACAACTGTCTTGCTGACCAGGGGGCACGCTGGGCAAGACGACCCTCGGGAGCTGCTACTGGGGGGCCTGGCATTATATCCCAAGGCCCTTTTAAGAGCCAATACAGTGAGCTGTGCACAATGTGACATGCAGGGAGCCCTGTAAAAGCCTTTAATGGTACCGTGGGCTCTGTCTGAGCAAGCTTCAGGAGCCTCGTGTGGCAGCATGACCAACGCACCTCTCGTAAGGCATGAAGACCAACAGCAACATAGAGGCTCCAACTGCAGAACCACAGGCCACGCAATGAACATGTAGAAAATGACAGCACAGCACTTGGGTTTCTTTCTCCTCCTGTTAAATGTACCTTTTCTTTCCTCCTTTAGATATTGTGGTAAGGACCCTTCTCCTGGATCCAAAGCCCTGCAGATCTCTACTACTGGCTCAACACAGTACAAGAGACATTACTGGCAGGACCTCTGTCCTAAGGGGTCCTGGATTAGGGAAAAAAGGTGATTTCTAGTATTTAGATATGCTTGGCATGGTAACTATTCAAGTAAATGAGCATAAAAACCTGCACACACCAACAGTTAGTTTTTGCATTGCCCACTACGACAGACTAGAATTTCATTGCTAAAAATGGCATCAAACCTGGAGCATCACTAACACCACTTGAACCAAAGTGTTTTCATGTTTCTGCACAGTAACTTCACTTCTGCTTTGGAAGACCAAAAACAGTTAAGGAATCATTTGCTTGAAGCCAGAAACAATCAGAATCCACAGAAAAAGCAGGAGGATAGAAGGAAAGGAGAAATTTAAACAATCATCTTTTCTTGAAGCTTATAACGTGTTAGGAGTAACACACTGCTCAGTTTTCCACTCAAGCTACCACTTCATAGCAGCAAAAAGAGGTGTCTTTGGAAAATGCTCAACAACTTTCATGACTATCTTTTTTAATTTTGGACATACAGGAAACAGATTCTCCTCATCAGCCTACTGGCCTTCCCTACTGCCAAAATATGAGTGTAAGCTCACAGCCTAAACAAGCTGTTATCCACTCCTCTTATAACTAGCTCTGAATCCTTACATTAATGCAGTGCTGAAATAAGAACTTGAATTTAGCAGAATACGAAAGAGCAAATGTTATGGCACCCACTGTTAAGATGCCCATCCTATACCTTATATTGCAGTATTTTTTTCCCTACATTAATATTAAAACTCAGAGCAAATTCCATGTTAAACAACTACTTAAAAGAAACAGGAAATCAATATAATCTGACCCAAGTAAAGTCTACACAAGCTTCTTTCTTCTGCTTGTTGATCATCTCATTCTGTTCATAATTCTTCATTTCTGAAGCAGGTTATCACACTTTCTGGCTAGTTAGAATATATTCTTTTTCACAAAGAAAAAAAAGCAGTTCCCTCCCTGAAACAGGAAACATGACTTGTGCCATTAGTCCATGACAAGGAAATCAAGAATCCTGGAGAAATGGCTCTTGCACCTTACTCAGTGCAACTGCTGCACTGATGATTTATGCATGTGCAATTAATCCAAAAACATCTGAATATCAGATTTATTTCTAATGTGCAGAGCAGCTACAAAAGGCAATTCAGAGGTTCCGAGTGCTTCAGACTTGCTGCCCAGGTACAAGCCCAGTGCTATAGGAATGTGACCTCCGAGGCTCCAGCTCCAAAACACAGGTAATCGTCATGCAAGTGCAAAGAGTATTTTATCAGAATGTGCAAGACAAAGGCCACTATCTTTGACACCATAATTGACACATAAGTGCCCCGTTTCATCTCCCAGTTACTGAAGGAAAGAAACTCATAGACACATGTGGAGCACTTTCATTTTAATTTAAGGCCAGCAAGATCAAAAGACCATCCAAGATACCTAATTTTGGGGAACAGAAACTCAAAGAACAATCACAGATTTGAACAACATGGCATTTTTTATACCATTGAAAATAGCTAGCATATCATGACAAAACCAAAGACATTTACTTTCTAAGAGGGCACCTGAACAAACATTTATTATCCTGCCCCAAGCACAGCTGAAGAGCTCTGGAGGGATATGTTAATGCACTGCGCTTCAAAGGTTTCCTTAAGCTACATCCCAAGACTCAATCTCTGACGCCAAGAAATTTTGGGGCTGAGAAAAAGGGGAATGACAAACTGCACTGCTGGCAAAAGAAAAACACTGCCAAAAGCATTCCAAGATGTAGAGCATTTACTTTTCTCCAAATTATTACAGTTTTATTTGCAAAGCTTCCATTTATTCTACAGTAACTTTCCGACACAAAAAATAATTTCCATTTCTTACGATAATGGTGGTAAGCCACAATCCCCCCCCCCCTTATCTTTCTAAATTATTTTGTGCTGCAGGACCCTCAAATACCAGCAATCATCTTCTGGCACCTGGCAGGTAGATGTCCCATCAGACCAAGAAAAGGTCTCATGGCCCCACTGGTTTCTGGTGACAGACTAAGATCAGCTGCTGGGAACATTTAGGAGACCACTTGTTTTTATAAAGTTAATATAAAGAAGAATCACCATCACCAGCTCAGGATGAACCCTAACAAGGGAAGAGGGGATCCTTTTGGGATACACAGACAGAGAACAAGACAAGAACTACCAAGAGATGGGTATGTGGGGAAAAAATAAGCTTTCAAAGTTTTCGCCTGCTGGTCTATATTTCTCCCTCTGTCCCCAGACAGCAGGCACAGATATCACCCTGCTCTTTGGGATCTGGCAGGAAAGAGACTGAGCAGCTGGCAGCTCAACGGCAGCACGCTGAGAAGCCACTAGGAGAGCTCAGGCAAACCTGTGCAGCAAGCACAAGTGTGCAAATTGCACACACTGTTTTTATGCTATGTTTTTAAGGACAGCAACTGCCTTCAAACTATCCCAAGTTTGTTACAGAAACAAAGCCAGGAAGTTCTGAGATCTTGCATGCCCTGTTTGCTGAATGAAATCAAGCAGTGACTGAAATAGAGGAACTGAAGAAACAAGCAGGTTTGTAGCAGAAAAATAAGAACAGATTTGGTTGTAGGATATTATGAATAACAGACATTTCCAATTTAATATACTATGGGAATAAGACCTAACTCTGGCTCAGACACAGAATCTTATTATATTGCAAGTGTTGTTAAAGCTCTACATGAGGAGGAAAAGGAAGAAGGCGACCAACCATGTGCCAGGCAAAGACCTGTAAGAAGTAATAATTTGCATTAGGCAAACACTTCTGAAAAAACATGGAATGATATTTTGGACCCAAAAAGAAACTTGCACGCTCTAAGTCAGGCCCACTGGTAAAACTGGATGGGAAAGGTCTAATAAAATACATTAGCTCTGCCTCCAAACCTTGCTTCTTTATATCCTTAAAATCATCCTCACTATCATAACATTGCCCATACTAAGAGCCATATTACTGTTTAAGCTTAAACTTTTCTCCCTTCTGCCCTAAAAATTTGCAAGTTAAAGTGATCTTGTAAATTCAAACGCAACTTTCAAATCTACTTTATGACCTGTTTACAGCCGTCACAGCATCGCTTAAGCCACCACTAGATTTTCTCTCTAATATTAAGAACAGATCACATTCTGGAAAACTACTTGCTTCCAGTTACTAGCATACATAGCTGGTGCTCCCTGTCTGGAGAAATGCCAGCTTACAAGAGAAAAAGTAGTCGTGTAGACCACCTTAAATTGAGATTTTCAATTTTTGTGGTCACTGGGAAAATTTTCCTTGTAGCAACCTCATAATACCATAGACATTCTGGAGAAGTGGAAGCTTGTTAATATTGTGCCCACAAACAACAGAGGACAACCCAAGTAACTTACGGGCCATTTAGAATCCAACATCAAGCTGGATAGAGAAACAAAGTATTTCCAGGGATAGAGTTCATATATTAAAAATAAAAATAGGAGTTATTACATTAATGCCCTATAACATGCATTAATGGAGGTCTAGTGAAAGAAACCAAGTTGCATTTTATAATGAGTATAATAGTTTTGCTTACATAAAGGTCTACAATCAATACACATTTTGTGTATTATTTGTGCATTATTTGACTACTCAATTCTTATTTGTAAAGGTCACATGAAAGGAATCAGTTAAGCAGAGGCTCAAAAGCCTGGCAGATACCAGGAAATACCCAAAGTGGAACTTAGATCTTCTACTGACATCTATATTGAGGGTTGCAGGCATGTCTTTTTGCTCAGTAACACTCAACACCAAGTTGAAGAGTTTCTACACACACATTGCTGATAGCACAGTAGCAAGATCAGGGCTTGTTTTATTATTATTAAGACAAAGATTTTAAAGGATATTGTAAAAACAGACAGAACACACGGATTTACAGTAATTAAAAGGTTTTTTTATTCTCTTTAAGTTAAAAATAAAGACTTGACTGCTACTTGTGACTTCAGCAGATGAAGGCACAAGAGCTCAGCTAGGGACACTCCAGAAACGATGGTTAATCTGTAAGTTCCCAAAGGAAAACAATAACAACAACGCAGGCTTCTTTAGCACTTCAACTCTCTCTCTCTCTCTCTCAAAGACAAGAAATAAAATATTGCAGAGCTGGAGATATTTGGCAAGAGAAACAAGTTGCAAAAGTAGATTAAGGAGGAAGCTGAGCAGAATTGCACCAATACTTCACTTGTCCCTCTAGTACAAATATATGGAGTTTCTCAAAGCTTGCACAATGTCTTTTGGACCACAAAATAACCAGCTTTCCAGGCCAATGCTGGAACACAGCATATCTCACTGCTGCCCTGTTCGTCCAGTACTACTACATCCTGCATGAGGAGCTGGAAATATTGCTTTTAAAGATTGAGAAGTATTCCTCTTCCAGAACTAAAGTAACATTCTCATCACCTTTTTCATCAAGAATAAGTTCCTGATGGGAACAAAGTGAACTCAGATGAGCTTCATACCACCTCATGTTCCTATACTAGGAGAAAAATTGCTTGTCTAAGTACCTCAAGAATTGTTTTTGTTTTGGAGAAATTTTAGTGACCTATGACCAACTCAATCCTTCATGTAATAGCAGAACTTGGTAATGTATCTTGCCGCTTTTTATGGCCCACACTTATGATGCACATGACAATGCAAATGAGGAGCTTGATTAACTACTATCATCATCCAACCCATTCCACTGATGAGCACAGTTATAACTCATGCCTAAATACTTTCTTTACACATTAACTCCTCCATAAATTGAATTCCTTGTTGCTTTGTGAACTCAACCTTATATAGATTACCTTGCACAGTCTTAATGGGCTCACACTAAAAAACACCCGGGAACTTGCCACCTTATATACAACTTCAAACATTTTTCTTCTACTTTTGTCAACAGCCAGCATAAAGTTGCCAGTGATAACTTAGCGCTTAGGCCAAGAACAGCTCCATGACAATGTGGTATTAGAATAGATATCAAAAAGGATCCATAATCAAAGTTAAATGAGGATCAAGTAAAAAGGGCACCACAGATCAATCCCAATTTTTTTGGTCATACTTGTACAAATAACATTTAAGTAAACTATTAAAATCCCAACGATGACAACCTAAACTCCTGAAATGGCAGCAGCCTTTGTCCCATATCTTCTCCTGAAGGCAAGGTACAACCCAGAAGCCTGCTCATCACAGGTTCTTCCAGTGCCTTTCATGTTCAGTTTAAGTTTGGTCACTCAACATTAGTGCTGCTTAAACAGACTGAACTTTACAAAAGCCACCTTAACTAATTTGTCAATAATTGTCCAGCAGGTGAGCAGAATTTTTGTGGTCCCCAAAACTAAAAAGACTTAGGGGGAAGCATAAGAAAAAGTATATATTTTGCATTAATGCTCTCTCAGAGTTTAACAGGGTAGAGTATTTGTTTTATGAAAAGTGTATTATTGAATTGAGGGTACTGCCAAAACTCTGGAAAATTTCACTCCATGGCTCTGCTCTCAAGTTTCAGCAATGTAAAAAGAATTCATTTTCACCTTTTAATCTTTTGGATTGAATATGTTTGAGAAAGGTTTTGGAGCAGATGAAGGATCTTTGAGTTTAATTCACATATATTAAATAGGACTCCTTACTTTGATCAACTGTTTCCTAGATGTTGATCTAACAAAATTCATTACTTTAAATGCATGGATTATGATGTTTGCACCAAAATAAATGACTCCCAGTGCAAAAGCTGCCATACTTGATGAAATATGAGGGCAGGTGTTTTTAACAGAAAAACAAGGTATTATGAACACTTAAAACAATGAGAAAATTGCACATAGCCCAAATGAAGTAGTCTGCAAAGTCCATTTATGTGAAATAGCCTCCCTCCTACTAATTTTTCTGCCCTTATTAAATATTCTCAAGTCTGTAAATAATGAATAGTCCAGAAATGTCAAATTAAAATACATTATTTCCTTGGTAGTTTATGAAAAATACATAAATCTTTATTTTTATAACTAGTGGCTTTCACTTGAAAGCACTATGGAAAAAAAAAGGCTGTAAGTGCTAAGTAAAAACTGCTTTCTGCTTACCTGCAAATGAAGAAACCTCAACAGCTTCTCTACACTCATACTGCACTTGGATCAGCAAAGAGTGTACTGGCTTCAAGGGCTTTGAGGGCACCAAGGTCCTTTCCAAATACACTCAACAGCTGGCAGAACTGAACCTTTCCAATGTACATTCGCATTTTTCTGTATCTTCCTGTCCAGATTCACAAAGAAGGGTAGCCTGAAGAAACTGATATGAAACTTGGCCAATTTCAGGGAACTAAATCCATTGGATTTCAGGTCTAAAGGCCCAATCTTGACTATTTTTTACATTAGAGAAAAAGCAAGGGAAAGCAGGGTGCAAGAAGCACCTTTCCTTAAAAAGATATAAATAGAAGTTGTCAAGGAAGTTGTTAAGGAAAAGTGAAAGAACAGAGAAGAGGAAACACATTGGTAGCAAAACAGTTCTTGTATAGAAAAAGCACTCACAACACTAGGCCTGGCTACTAGATACATGAAGTATAACCAGCTGCTTTCCACTTACATAATTCTATAGCAACCTAAATGTTTAATACAAACTCTGAAGTTGAAACTCATCAGAAAAATAAAAAAAAGCTGCACAGCTTTGCTGCTTATCTGATGCACATCAACATGGACAAAGGCGAGTCCAACGCCTGCCCTTTTCAAACAAGACAGCCATGCTATTCCAAGGGAAAACAACTGTCCTAACAGTAACAGAATAAAACCTGAGCAGCCCTGAGATGGAAAAAAACCTCTAGTTCGGGGCAGGTCTCCAGGCTAAGTTGGCATCTTCTGCCTCATGTTCAACACCTCTGTAGGCAGCGCATCTCAATTAAAGAGTTAAGAGACTGGAAGTCATCTCCACGCTTGTGGGTAACCAATTACACAGTATGCCAGGGTAACAGGGTCATGCAGAGGTGAAGTCCTAACATGCCTTTTCACTCTATTTTTTAACTAATTGGAAATCTGGGGGAGGGGGGAAGGAAGCAGCATTAGTTGGTATCTAATGCCAGGAACATATAGTAGCTGCTCTCAATTAAAGGAAGCTCTCCTGCTCAAGCACCCTCAGTTAAGGGACCGGACCCAATGGTGGCTACACTAATTAAAACATTTACAAATAAAGTCACTTTACACCTCCAGGCCAGGCCTCCTTCAGATGCCAAGCCTCTGGGTCTTAAGAACACATGACTACTTAAAATGGTACAGCAGGAAAGCACCTATTTCAAACTAAAATGATAAAACCAGAACTACAGTCCTGCAATTTTGACAAAGCAGAAGGTCTAACATAGGCAGCTCAAGCCACAAACAACATTCATATAAATGCACACTTGCCCAGAACGTCATCTCACAGAGTCTGCACGTTCAGATTTTGACAGTGTGTTGACAAATATTTCCTGAATCTTCCCTTAAATTGCATTTCCATGCTTTAAACCTCCTATTACTAACATCACACTTGGGTACCAGTGCCTATTGTTTAGTTCAAGGTGTGTTCTTTCAGTTTTTACTTCTAAGCCAAAAAGAATTATTCAACCTGTGTGTGGCAGATGCAAATCACAGCTGTGCTGGGGAAAAAATGCTCGCTCTGGACAGAGATGGAAGGAGACAAGGAGCAGACCAGAGATATTCCATATTGCACAGCAAACAGAAGCACACTTGCTAACTCAAGAGCAGGTTTTATGAGTGCTAGTTATGGAATAAACTCAGCTGGAGTGAGGAATTTCTGGAGGGGCACGCAACTAGAAGCAAATACCTGTGGGTATCTGATGGTGCACAATTTCAACCTCTGACCATCTGCTGAATAGGGATGTTTTTAAGCTATCTTTAACATTTGAGAAGAGCAGCTGCCAGAGCTTGAAAATGGATTATTTAATTTCATTTTATTTTTCCTGGCATTTTATTGCATCCACTCACAAGGCTGTTTTTAGGTTAAGGAAAACAAGCAAAGGGAAAATACGCAGGTTAAAGTTCACTCATCTTGAATTTTAGCCCAGAATTGCTAAGTGTTAATCTCCAGAGGAAAAGCAAACTAATTCTGTAAGAGTGGCTGTGATTTTAGGCCATACAATATGTTTCTCACATCTCTCCAACATTTCATATAGCTCTTGACAATCCACCATTTCCACAAAATCCCAGAAAGGTTTTATTCATTAATTTTAATGATTTAGCAAACTCTTCTCTCTTAATAAGCTTTCAAGAACGTGTGCCAACAGCAGCATTTCTGAGCCACTAGCTACTGACAATGCAGTTTCAGTAGCTGAAATTCTACTTTCCTCACACGAGCACAACCAATATACTACCATTTGCTGAGAAAAGAAAAAGGTAACAGAAAGGAGTTTTAATAATAACAAATTACTAGCTCTGTTAGTGCCCTAAACAATTGCTTGAGCATAAAATAATGTCACCAATGACGTTTTGCAATCAAGTCTGTGCATCAAACTGTTTTGTTTTCCAAGCAGCTTATGCACAATAGGGTTAGAAAACAGCAATTCTGCACAGTATCCTTGGGCTCACACCCTAACTGGACCACTCTTTTCGGCAAGACCCAACCCATGAAGTTGAGGTGGCCGAGGCCACTCCTAAATTCTCCCCGGTCAAAGCAGAAGAGGTGACAGACCATTTCTAGCTGGCACAACAGGTAAAAGGATTTACACAGCTGGATCCTGCACTGAGCAACACCAGCTCGTAAGACCAAGACGCAGCAGGCTTCACCCTACAGGCACAGCCTGGTTTTTGCCATGAGGGCCCAAGCCGATTCGGGAGAGCACAGCTCCCGTCCAAGGGCCGCGTGGCTCACAGAGCGAGCGCCCAGGCGGGCTCGCCGGCCCTGTGCCCTGCACTGAGGCGCCTTTCTGCAGGCCAGCACGCCGCTCCGACGGGAATGTTATGGTTGGAATTGCTACAGGTTTCCACGCAAAAAAAAACGTTTTCAGGCCCGGCTTGTTTACATAAAGGTTACAGTCGGCAGGTTATTTCTAACCGCCAGCTCCGCGCCACCCGCGGCCTGCTCGAGGCGGCCCTGGCCACGAGCCTCGCCAGCAACAGCCTGCCCTTCTCCAGAGCACTCCCTGGGCAGTGCTTATAGGCGCTGCACTGGCCACCTGCACCTTAATTTCAGGCCAACACATCTCATCCACGAGCACTCAGGTGACCACTGCATCTCTGCTCCACACCTGGGTGAGACACAGGCCCGTGCAATGCCCCCATAGCCCTGCCTTAGTTTTGCAGGCACAGGAACACGTCACAGGCAGGTCAGCAGCGGTTGTAGGAAGCCGTAGGGACTGCGGCTACATGTTAACAGGGAGGGCAGTGGCAAGGAAGGGCCGCCAGCTCTGAACTTCTGTGTTTGCTCCTCACGCTGGGGCTGCTGAATATGCAGCACACCAAGCTGGACAGGCTTCTGGCAACGGGATGGACCGCACGTGTGTGGGATCTGCAGGGCTGGGGAAGAAAATACTCCCCCTGGTCTTGGTTCAAATGCAGTATTTCACATTCTTGGACTTCTGTAGCTTCATTTTGTATATTTTTTTGCATTATTGAAGTAGCAGAAGTCATTACGAGAATGCACTTGAAACTTAAATTCATGAAGATAAAAATCTGACTTTCCATACCAAGCTTTTGAATATGAAAGCACTTCCTTCACATCCAACCTCAGCATACATTTGGTTGCCCTTTATACACTTTTAAAAAGGTAGGTTTTTTTCCTTCCATGTATTTAAAAAGATAAAATCCACACGGCTATTTTTATTCAACTTAAGGAGTACGTACCAAGCTGACAATCCATGTGCAAAAAGTACCCACCTTCTCATCCTCAAGTTGCAGCATATGTCAAATGTGCTGGCACCCTAGGACCCTCCAGAAATCAAATCTCTGCTTGTGTACTATGTTACAGGTAGCCCCAGGAGACCTGAACAGCTTTGGACTGCTACGTAGCCAAGCATATGTGCCCACTCCAGCAGCTCAGCCTCACGTACATTTATGTCTGAATATATTCAAATATATGCTGCTGGTAATTTGATCTCACAAGAAAACATGTGTCTTAAAATCTATTTATAACAGAAGTTACCTTTCCAGAGCTTTTAAGTTCACAGGAGGTTTATGTTTATTCTCTCAGTCCATTAACATAGTGGCAATGAATCATCTTGTGTTGTTTATATTAGAAATAGCTAACTTATCAAAACTCACATTTTCTTAAACTATGCAACAACTGTAGGTATACTTGCAATAGCCCAGAATGCTCACAAACAAGCTATTAAGTCACACATACATCTATCCAATGTATTTCTTAGCAATAGAATGAAGCTATGTGGCAAAACGCTCAGATCTCACGATCTTCTACTTTTACCCAAGACACAACAAACCCCCAAACCCCCTATTTTCCACATACCCCATTTTGACAGCAATCACCAACTTCACTTTTGCTTCAGATGCGCGCTTACTTAATCGCAGAGCATTGTCAGAGGTTTGTCTGAATAAAACAAAGAATCTCTCAGATTTTATGCTATCCTTAAGCAATGAACTTACTACCGGTCTTCTGAGAGTTCAACCATGACACCACTCCTGCTCATTATTATTTTTGGCTTAGTTCATGCAATTACTTGCATGCTGCCTTTTTTTTTTTTTTAACATGGTTATTAGGATCATCAACTGAGGGAGAGAGTCATTTCCACAGCAAAAACTCCACGAGTTTACAATATATACAACTACGGTAGCATGTGGAGGTGAAAGGATGATCGTTTGCACTCATCAGCACCTCCTGACAAGAACTTGCAGCACTCATGGCATGCTGTGATCCTATGACTGTATAACCAGCCAGCAGTTATTCACAAGGCTGCTGCGTCGCTGATTCTGATCAAGGAGATTCGGATGCAGATTGGGGCAACTCTAGCTGCTGTTTTCAAGACTTCAGAGCCTGCTCCTTTTGTGCATCAGTCAAGTCATGCACTGGAAGAGTGCAGAAGAACAAGGCAGTGTCATGATCAAGGTGCAATACTAACTGCACCCATCAGGCCAGTTTTCACTAACACTTGCTTTTTCCCCCCTCTACTAGGGCTATATAACAACCTCTATCCACACTGATGCTGAGGCATTTGGCTCTAAGCTGAAGTTCTTTCACTGTTTTTACCAAATAAAAGGCTTTGGCACCTTCCAGAATTTGCAAGCACCAAAGAACTTGAGTAAACTGAGTTTTCCCTGGTTCCTCTTCTCAACCCAGTAGCAAGGAGCTCAAGCAAGTTTGTCAAGACTTTGTGACTGGACACACAGAACAGCTCTACAAACCAGCAACTTGACCAGCAATTATAGTCTCAAGTCAGTGCAAATCAATAAGCACCATTGAACTGAAGTCAACTGCTCCAACTTTCATTCTGAGTGTATGTCTCTCCCCACTGCTCAATATATCATGCTATTGCGTAATTTATACTTTGTCTAACATTGAAGTTACTTGAGTCCTCTATTCCTCCCAAGACACAATCTGATTTAAAAACAATAGAAGAAAATCTTACCTCTAGTTTTTATTTTCCTAACCTTCCTTGAAATACTTCTGATTTTTGGTCATACTCATTTGGGCAGTCTGATGGCTTCCATAGAGAGGTGCAGTATTCTCTGTCTTGGCATGACACCAAGTGCAACCACATCTGACATCAGATACCAGTACAAGATTCAAGAACACAGCTACAAATATTGCACAGATATAAACAGCAGGGAGAAGGGCTAGAAAGAGGCCTCAGATTCAATAATGCTGTGGTGAAACTGTGTTTAGTGCAATGTGATAGTAGGCATTAAGGATAGGTGCATGCATTATGTCTAAAACTTGAAAGCTTGACAGAACAACAAACCTGCCATAGAAATCTGTCACTCAAGCCCTCAGGATAGCAGATAGCATGCCAGTATTTCCTCCATGGCCAACCACTTCCCTTTTGAAGCATCTTCAGTCTTCACACTCAGCTTGAAATTCTCCCCTTAAGTATTTTGTTGGCAACTACCTACACACCTAACTATTCTACTATCTGGTTGTGGGCATCAGGCACTTTCAGACAGGCTCCTACACCCATGAAGAGCTCCAGCCACGACAGCTCCATGTCAGCTGTGAAAAAACATCCCAACAGGAAATCTACGTTTATCTTCACCCAAGTTAATAACAAGAACACGTGGTTATGTTTGAGAGCTCATTACCAAAAAGCGCAGACGTTCAGACATTCCCTTACACAAGACCTCTTTCACCGGCATCAGATACAGAATACTTTCTGCATTTGTCACCTCCCAGGTCTGAGTTTCCAGCACGCTCCTTGTTCTAGGCAATTAGCCCCATGCCAAGACTCGGTACTCGCCGTAATAAATCCCCGCCCGCGCCAGCTCGGGGCTTGGCAGCCCTGGAAAGGCTCCATTCATGGGGGCAGCCCGGCCACACCGCGCCGCGCGCAGCTCCAGCGCGCCGCACATTCCGGCCGCCCGACGCATGGCTGTGATTAACTAGGATACCAAAAAGCGCCAATCAACTCCTGCCTACCCCTCGCCTCCCTCCCTCCGCCTCTTTTCCCCACAAGATGAAAAGGCTCCCTTCTCTCCAGCATTGCCCCTTAGGAATGGGGTTTTTCAGCTCTTCAAACAGTAACCATCTGTTACTGGCAGGAGGGGTGTCTCCCCTCCACGGGTTTCCTCAGAAAACTAAGAACACCCACAGAAAGGAGCAGTGCGGAGCCATCTCCGCTGATGCCCAAGCAGCGCCCTCATGCTCTGGAGTACCCAGGGCTCGGCTCACAGCTGGAGCCAGCAGCAAACGCAGAGGGGAAAAGTCACAAGAGTTACTGGAGCCCAGCAGGAAGATGGAGCCACAGCTTCACCCCTCTTGTTAAGGGAGCAATTAACTACAGAAGTTTTTTGGTTTGTTTTTGTTGTTTTTAAACTTAAGTCTATCTTATCAGAAGATACATTTAGAAAGAATGGGCTAAATTCCAACAAAGCTGTAGCTCAGAGTCAAGAAACACCACACAGAAAGCAATGTTATATTAACTTGTTAGGTTTTCTACAAGCTTGGTTGCTACTGAAGTTTCTTCTTTGAAGATTCACCTCTGCCAGCCAACTTTCCCTCTGCTAGAAGATTTGTGCCAAAGCCTGCATCCAAATCACAATATTCCCCCCTTCCAATATGATTATCATTCTCCTTCCAATATGATAAAGTAAAGTCATGCAGCATCAGGCCACCACTGACTAAACCCAAAGGCAAAAAAATAAAGAGAAACTAAGAGAAATTAAAATAGAAGATAACCTAATTACTATCCTTGCCTTATCATATCCCTCACCTTGCCAAAACACTCAGTTAAATATTCATCTTAAGTTTATGCCATCACCTCAGTTGCCCAGAGCTGCTGAAAGATACAGTGCACAAGCCGCACTTCCGAGATCTACTCGCTGCTTTGCTTCTTAATCCACCTTTAATAGAACCAAGGGTTCCTGTAAAAACAGCACAAAGACCCACTGCCTGAGGCACAATGCAATCAGACCTCTTAGCACATCGCTCCAGAGCGGCCTGGAGCAGCAACGCAACGTGTTTGACTCTGCTAAAGACACATGAAATGAAAAACACGCCTGAGACTTCAACATACCTAACGTGAGCCTTAGCTCTCACAGCTAAAGCAGTGAGTGTTTCTGCATTCCACCTTACCTCCTCCAGGAATTTCTTATACATCTCTTGGGAAGTCGCTGACCACTTACATATAGCTCCATGACATAACATCATGCAAGCACCCTCAAAGCCCTCTAAGTAAAGAGCAAAGCATATGAAACTCCACTGAATTGCTAAAGATAAACCAGCCGAGTTTGGTGCATTGATAATGATATAAAGAAAAAGGAGAAAAAAGTTTCTACAACTTATAACCAGCCAATAGTCAATTTTTCTAGATGTTTCACAGGAAGCAGAGATGGGTGGATCTATCACACAACTATGAATGTACCAGCTTTACTAAAAAGCAAAAAGCTAGACTTGTCTTGAAAGCCCAATCCATCTGTTTTTTACAAATACATACACTTAACTTTAATGTAAGCACTATTTACAAAAATGCATACAGACATAAAAGAGTTTGTAACAAATTAATAGTTCACAAGAGGGAGCAATGACTAATGACACATCTTACTCTCCTCCCAAAGGACTGGCCCAAGGGAATGCAACAGATAAAATTACCTAAGTTGACTTCTGTGTTTCTGTTAAACCAAAACTTTGGTATATTCTGAACTGTCTGTCTGATGTTTGCCAGCTGGAATACATAAGCTTTCCTAAACAATTCAAAGCTTTAAGGGGACCTTACCATCGTCATCTTCTTTGGTACAGCCAAGGGACACGCTTGTTAGTTTACACAGGGTTTATCTTTTCCATCAGATTTGCCAGCTTGAACGCGGCTGTTGACTACTTGTGGTCGTACTGTCAACAGATCCTACAGAAACCTCTCAAGTAACCTGACTCCTGTTTATGGACAACACTCAGGAAAGCTGTAAAAAGCAGTTGTGCAAAACCCTTCTTTGGCAATTACTACATGAATGAAAAGGTCTAAGCACTAAGAATGGAACAATTTTGCTCCATAACCCATCTTAGAAACACACCCTTAACTCGTGGTTTTTTTCCTTTCAGGAATATAGTTATCAATGGTTGCAATAATATGCCAAATTTATAAATATAAATTGATACCATTTGCAAAAAGCATGATGATACTGGACCTGGTATAAAGTCTACCCAGGTAAAATTACTTTGAAATGTGTTTCTTGCAGTTGAAACATGTTACTTGCACATACTTACGTAAATACCTATTGAAATATACTTACTGAACAAGTACATTTCACTTGCTCAGAGTCCAAACAAGACCCACTCTGTAATTCTTGACATGACTGCATTTAAGTCCGGAGAGCCTGTTCGCAGTGTATTTACTGATATGCCCACAGTGTTGTAAAAGTGAGATGTGAAAGTGTTTTTCCTTCTTTAACCAAAGAAAGCAGATTAGCATTTACCAGAGCTTTTAACCTCTCGCATCTCATGTTGCAGGGATCACTTACCAAGATCTACATAAGCTTTTCTGTTCACCTTATCCTAGACTGTAATGTGACTATGCACAGAAAGACAGGGTGCACATACGCATTTGCAAGTGGAACATGACAATTATTTTTCCCCCCTTCAATGTCCTCTCTGGGTTTTGGGGTTTGCTTCTTTCCCCCATTTGTGGATTTCTTTTCTCTACATCACTCATTTGAACAACATTTCACAAAATCACCTCTTGGACGTGACCTGTGTGCTTGCTTCTTAATCATCTTCCAGTACATTTTTTTTTTTAAGCAAATACCACCAACAATATGACTACTTAAAAAAGCCCCTCAAAATGGACACAAGTTTGAAACTAATTAGTTAAGATTTTAGATGAAATTGAATCAAAGAAGGAAACTTGTAACCCTTTTAACAGAAAACTGTTACTTTTAACTTGCAACAGTAACCTGTTACTTTGCTGTTAAGATTTCCTAATGTGAAATATTATTGCACCATGGTCCTGCTGTGAAGGTACAGTTCCACAAATATTTACTCTAATAAAAAGAGACTCCCTTCTATGCTTTCCACATATGCCATGTGGCAATAATTCCCACAATATGCTAAAATGAAACACAGACCTGCAAAATTAATTTATTCTCATTTTAAAATGTCTAGATATATGAAATAAAAAATGCAGTTATGTTTTTAACTATTAAAATTAGTGAGCATTAAGAAATCCTGCTCTCACATGCAATCAAAATGCTCTGGCCATCTTTTAAGACTTACAGAATCAATGAGAAACTTCCCATTTTCTTCAGCAAGATACGGGTTCGGCTTTTCATCTCTTACCTGTAGCCCATTCAGTTCCAGTTTAAACTTGACAAAATCTTGCCACCTGTACTATGTTGCTCCATAATAAACTGTGCCTTCCCTCAAGCTAACTGAAATCTGGAGCATTTGATGAGTGTTTGCAATTGTATTTTCATTTCCCTTCATCCACTGCACACACAAGAGCTGTAAATCTCTATCATTTTAAATAAGGTTTTCAAGCGTAATTTTTGGCAGCCTACTAGGAGCATGCATCATGTTTGAAATAATCTGTTTTTAAGCTTTTGGATGGAGATCTGAAAGCCTTGGAGAAATTCACTGCACACCTATCTCAGATGACATTTTAATTGTAGCTTTTAAGTGCATATAGACTAATATAGACTAATGGAGGAAAGCTGAGTAGAAAGATCTTTTAATACAAAGCCAGATGGATAGCCTTTACTGAAAAACAATTTATTCTGCAGTATTAAGCTTCATATTAATGTGACAGCTCTAACTTACTTTACGGCGACAGCTCTACATATTGTTGGAGCTGCAAAGAAAAAGTTTCAAAATAAACTTAATGGTTTTCAAAGTTTCTTGAAACTTTATTTGCAGCCTATAGGCATCTAAAATTGACATAATTGTGATTCATGACATTAGAGAAACAACTTCCTTAATCTCTCTACGTGCCAAGCCCTATTGTTGTCTACATTTTATTTTCTTCTGCCAACCCCCAGCATATGTATATTTACTTAGAATTAGAAAGCTTCATAGGACTAATCTGATGACTTTTTTCCCCTCTTGCTTTTAGCTCTCAGCACCTTCATGCTCTCACATTCAGTGACCCTTTATAAAGATGCTTCCAGGGTGTCTCTATACGCCAAGTCCTACAAGCAATGTTTGTTTGTGAAACTGTTTTTACAACCACAAAAGATGGGCATGCAAAAAGGGAATCAATTTCCCACACTTAACAGCTACATAAACCTAAAAAGGATGTGAAAACTTCTCACCCTGAGGCTCTCTCCACACGGTACCACATTTGGGAAGGTCCCTCCTTTCTCCATGTATAGCACCAGTGTTTAGTGTAATTCTTCATATGCCTATAAACACTAGCAACATCTGCTGACCAACAGCCTTCATAGGCTCTCTACATACCTTAGTCTTTTCATTATATGATACTGCATTTTGAGAGAATGTGCATCACCAGCAATCTACAGACTGAAAGCCATTTCCTTTAGCTTTGCCCAAATATATAACACCTCATACACACAAATACTGCTGCAAAAACTGAAAGTACTGGCACCCCGGGCAACACTTGTGTTACACTGAGTTTGCCAACTTCGCATGCAAGCCCAAAACTTCCATTCAGTAAATTAAAAGGCACCTCTTGATGGAAAAGGCAAATACTAAGGCATGCCTAGTAAAACAGAGAGGAATGAGAGCAAGAGCTTGTGACCACACAGAGGAAGCTTCCGAGTTGTAGGTTTAGACTAGGCTGGGAGCTCAAGAGCCAGAGTGTTGTGGGAGAGCAGTAACAAATCCAGCTTCAATACTCACCACCCATCCTTTCCTCAAGCCCTAAAATCTGTCCTCATTAAAGATTTTCACTCAAGTTACAAACCTGTTTTCTCACCAACACCACACATTCATTACTTATTAGAACCTAACTGATTGGGTAACTTTATGAAAAGCAATTACAACTCAGTAGAAAGCCCTAAATGTACTTTCAAATATTCCAAAAGGCCTAAGAACTCCTTAAAAGAATACAAGCTCTCCATGCAGAAAGACTGAAATAAAAATTCTAACTCAGAAACCAACTTCTAAGCCAATATTCACCAAATACTCATAACTACTTCGTACTAGAAATTTTAAAAATTGCCAAAAAGGTCTGAAATCTAATACAAATCTTGACTATATCTTTGGCAATTCATATCATCTAACTTCGCAAATTATACTATCCTGCTTTGAGCAAGGCTTGATATTTTCAAGCATTTACCAAGTTTCACTCCTAAATTACATCAACTTTAGTTAAAAAAATATGCTGCCCAATTCTATTTGACCTTTTGAGAACCCTCGCAATTAAGACTTAAATATCAATATTTATTATTTGTCATTGTCAAATATTTGTTTCTTCTGAAGTTATTCCACAGCAACTCTAAGAAGTCTGCTGCACGTTGTGGCAGTTGTGAACGTGCTCATTAGAAAGAGGCTTGTGAACCTCAACATTGCTAAGAATCCAGCCTTATACACAGGTTTAGTTTGCAATCTTAAAATATTTGCATGTGGTGCCCTTGTCACACAGAACATCCTTGCCCTCTGCCACCTGTCCCATGCTTGGGCTATTTCTAATGCTTCTAAGGTTAAAAGAATATTAAAATGATATCCTTGTCCTTTCAGAAATCAGTCCATCAAAACTCTGGATTACACAAGTCTCCCGCTCTCTATTCAGCTTCAAGATCAATTTCTCCTGCAAGATCAGAACAACATGAGGTTCTTCATTTCTTAAGTCGGAATACCCAGTTGGGTTCCTAGCATTTAAATTACAATAAGACAACAACAAAACAACCCCCAATACATGGCTTAGTCTTACTTCTATGGAGAGCCATAAAGCCACAAAAAGACAGAAGACTGAATGCCTATTAAACAAATGCAACCACATTTTAAACACGGGTGTTTTTGCAAAAGCTCTAAGCTCCTACTGCTCAAACCACTTGTGGTTTCTCAGCACTTCTTATTCGAATGATTGTGTCTTCATAAAATAAACATGTTTGAGACCAAATTACTCGCGTGTCTGTTGGGAATAATTATAAAATTAGCTCATTCTAATTTACACTTGCGGGTTTTCAAAACATAACCAAATACCACAGCGAGTCTCCTGGCGAAACCCAAGTCTGACATGTCAAACGTGGTTTGGATCACGTACCTGGGCTTTGATTTCCTCGATGCGGCAGCCCGATCCCTACAGGAGGCCGAGGCCTTTGCGCGGGCCTCAATTCTGCAAGTAACTACTCCCATTTGTGGCTCTCCAGAGACGCTGTCACTCACTCAACATGCCAGTAGGTTGTAGGGGATGTTATACAAGCAATTCAACCCCAGACACAAAGCCACGGTTATCAAAGTGCGAGATCTTCAAGCATAAAGGGCAAATTGTACTTGGAGCAGCTTACAATATGCTGCTCAGCAATCACTCATGCAGGGGGCTGGGTTCCTTAAAAGACTGTCCCAAGCATATGCTGAACATAGGTGCTCCTATTTATCCTTCCAAATTGGCTATGTAAGATTGTACCTAAGGTCCCGCTAGTGCTATTCAGAGACCAGTGCGTGGTTTATTTAAACCACGTCCTTCAGTCACACTGATTTCAGCAGGCCTACAGATAAAATGTGTTTTCCAGGAAGAAAAATTATCACATGCTTCTATTATGCTATCTGGGGGGAGCATACGAAATATTTGTGTGCTAGCTAGTCAGGCCTGGAGTCAGAAATCTTCAGGGCACTGTAGTGATGTTTCCCAAACGCTTTCTGCTCTTTTTAGGAAAGATAAGCTCACAGAGGCTGCTTTAACACTAACATGCCAGGAGTCAGCAGAAAGCATCTCAGCCAGCAAGTCTTGTGCAGGTTGAAGCCACGCTCTGCTTCCTCCCCTTTTGCTCTGGACCTGCCACACATCTTTCCAAGCAGGGAGTTCACAGACCTAGAGACCCACACAACGTGGGTCTCATTTTCTCCGTGTTTTGCAGGATGTCACAGACCCCTTCCCACTCCCAAGGGCAGGAACATTTTCTGTCTCTTAAGCGTCCTACAACTTGTAGTTTCATTCAAGGACAGGGAGACTCTAATAGCACTTTCTGTACCCAGATAAGGTGCTTTCAGTTGCTGTTTACATCCTGCTTTTGATCCCTCAAGGCCTCAGGGGTTGCATACTAATGCTTTACCTTGGTTCTGATGTCCTCAGTTTTCCATTCATAAATGCCCAAATAAGCTTTTATTTTTAGAGCACATAGATAATGTCAATATTAAGACTCATACTTTGGACAACAACTTTTCCACGCGTAGTCCGTGGTTTCAAACTCCTCTTTCATGTTGCCTTGACATTTTAAAGTCTCCTCCTTCCTTTTTACTTTCTGTAATTGTTTGCACCACTCTTCTTGCAATAAAAGCATATATCTGACCCAAATCTCACTCCTGACATGTCCCAAACATCCATCCTTTCAGGTCTAACAACACACCATACTACCAATATCTTCTCTCCCTTTTCCCTCTCTGCAAACAACAAACTAACACAGACAAAAAGGAAAACATCACCACCAAAAACACAGAAACAAAACCATGCACTTCAAATCCCAAACTGTTGCAGTTAAGTTGATCCATTCTGGCTTCTCCCTCCTGAATTCCTGTCCCTTCATCATCACTAGTTCAAATTAAGTATTTTTCCTTTCATTTGAGTTAGTGGTGAGGAAGTATTGGAATATTTGTGAGTGGACAGGAAGAAAAAACCCTGAATTCAATGTTCTTCGGGCATCTCCTACCTTCCAGAGTACCTTTTACATCCCACCTTTCAGAATTTCTACCAATCTTTTTCAAGTGTATATATATATATGTAAATATAGACCTCTCTCCCTACATATATACATACAAATATATGTATGAAATATGGACACACATGCACACTTGCCATTAACTGGCAGTGTAGAGCACAAACCAGGCCAGTTTACCTTTCTTCTGTTTGCCTCCCTCCGGAGCATATTTTCCAGTACATTCTCAGGAATAAATTCAATATAAAAGTCAGTAAGCATTGTATTTAAATGTCTTAACTTCACGTGTAATATTGCTATGGGTAAACTTGAAATTGCCTTTGGTGTACTATAAAAGACAGGCAATCTCTTCATTTCCCTTCTGCAGCACCCACTCCTCTCCCAGCCTCCATCTCCTGGATCAGTTTTTCAGATGCAGAACAAAGTGAGTCCAGAAGAGAAAAAGTACAAATCACACCTGCTATGTTGCTTTTTGCCCTAAGTGGTAATTATGTCACTCATTAATAAGCTTAAAGGCTGTTCGTGGTCACAGAGCACCCCTGCATCCCACTCACCTAGCAGCTCCACTGCCAACTAGATACTGGAAATGCAAACAGCACTTGCAGTAGTTCAGTCCTCATCCTTATATGAGCCTTCCAAGCACCAGTGACTGTCTATTCTGATGATTAGATTACAGAAAATTAGCAGAAAAATCCAAACTGAACAAGTCAGGAAAACAGTTTGCTTCCTGGAAAGTTGGGCTCCCCCGATAAAACCAACATCTGAGCAGTATTAAAGGCCTGTTCATGTTTCAAGGAAATAGCAACCCTATTTCCCTCTCTTGATTTGTGATATAATGCTTATTCCTGCATTTTGTTTCCAAAAATATCACAAAGAAGGTCGAGCTCCTCTGAGGCAAATATTATTACTGGGGGATAGCAGTTGCTTTCTGACACAGCCCCTCTCATGGAGAATAAGCACAACAAGCTGGTGCTCTGCTATAAAACAAAGACTGTTACTGCCCCAAAGATTTCTTTATAAAAAAAAAAGAAGGGGGGAAGGCAGGGAAGGAAGAATTAAGACTCACATGGGGAAGAAAGCTGGTTTTGGACTGAGACTACATTCTGATTAAAAAAGAAAAAAATATCACTGGCCATAACCAATTCAAGGAAGATGAGGGGCAGTTTCTGATCATTCTCCTCCCTCAGCTTCCTGTCCCAGGGACATGACTGTGTTTAACCAGCTATGAAGTGATCTGGGAGGGCTGCAACAAGAACACACAGCAGAATCTGCATCTTCCTCACAGGTTCAATTTTCAAAGCATCTGTCCCACAACTAGGCACATGCAACAGACTTGAGCAAAAGCTTTCAGTATGAGCACAGACACAAAATATTGGGAAACAGCTAAGATAACCTTAATACTTAAAGTTGTGGAAGCTGCTGGAAGTTTAAGCTGAAGCAGAAGTAGCGACAAGGGGAAGTGTAGGGACCCACAAAACACACCACAAGGGCTACCAAACTATAATGCCCTTTTTCCAGGGATGCCACCAAGTTACCCAGCCTATATAGCTCAAGCCCCTTGTACAGCTCCAGGTGAGCTACCAGCTCCAGATAAAAACCAGAACTGGAATTGTTTGGGAATTTCTGGCATAATTCAAGATTTTTCAACCCTGTAGTGCCCTGATAAACTCTAAATAAGAATTCCTACCTCTCACACACACACACACACTAAGTGTTAACTAAATGTTGCCAGTCATACACAGGGTGTGCTCTGCATATCCACAGGAAATCACACACCTCAGGTGTCAGACATACCCAAGTTTGTCAAATACAAAAACTGCAGGCTCAAGCCTACTCACTAGCCATGTATCCCTCAGCAAGGTTTAATGAATGTACAAGCAGCAAGGAGATGTCTCTAAAGACAAATAACTTTGGCTCAAAACAGGAAATACAGGAGTGCTCTGCTTCAGAGGAATGTGCCTTTGACACAGGGTAGGAACATAATTATTTGCCTCTGTCCAACAAATTCACACAGTAGATAGTCTGAGTAGATATACATAAAAGGCATCACTTGAAATGAGTTTGTCAATGCAGGAAAAAACAAGACGTATCAGACAGACTCAATTAGATCCTAACCCAGTAAATTCTCATTCCCTTCAACCCAAGTCTTTGCCAAATGAGATTAGGCTCAGGCCATATGAATTTACCTGTAAATTAATACATTTATGTATGTTAGCATAGCAATTTTTCTACCATGCATCTTTAGCAAACCCAATGCCAGAACACATTCCTTTACTAAGAGCCCTCGAGTTCTCCAGTAGAGCCATCACTTAAGTAGGAAAATTTCTATATCTTTTGATTTGCAAAAGATTAGTGGTGGACAGCAATAGGACTAGAGGAAACGGCCACAAACTGAGGCACCAAAAATTCCACAGGAACTTAAGGAAACACTTCTTGACAGTAAGGGTGACAGAGCCCTGGCACAGGCTGCCCAGGGAGGTTGTGGAGTCTCCTTCTTTGGAGATCTTTAAAACCCACTTGGACGCAGCCCTGTGCCCCGTTGTCTGGGCATCCCTGCGTGTGCAGGCGGGTTGGACTAGATGATCTCCAGAGATCCCTTCCAACCTTAAGCATTCTATGATTCTATGATTTAGCATTTGAGACTATGAAGGTTAAATAAACAAAACCCACAAAGATGCAAGTATTCCGAGATGCAAAAGCTTCATAACTTCTGCAGAGCAAAGGAAGGGAGGTTTCATGTCACAGTTACCAAAATGCATTTGAAGGATTTGACTGAAATCCAGGGGATTATTTGCATTTTTCAGGGGCTAAGAGAGATCAAATTTGAAGCCTAAATTCAGAAACCATTCAAATAATTTGAAAGAATATTTTTCTACCAAAAGTATTTTAATTGCCCACTTCAGTAAGAAGTCAGCATAACTTAGTGTCTATGCACTGACAGTCATATGGATATACAGATGATCAGAGCTCTTTCCCCCCAGAGACAGTGAACTATAGCACAGTAAGCATTTTTCAACTGCTGAAACTGTATCTATATACACCTATAAAACGCTACAATACTTGTACCAAGAATATCAAAATTTACAGCTACTTGGGCACAAGCAAATTTAGTGAAGTTTGGAGACTTCAGGCTTTTCCTACATTGTTGTGCTTCATTTCCTCCTCCTCTACCAACTACTTAACTCTCAGAAAGCCCTATCAGGCTTTACCATTCTTAATAAATTAAATATTACCATGAAAAAAAAGCAGAGCATTCCCACTACTAGAGGCGATTCCAAAAGGAGTCAAGAGCAGATTCTACAGGCACAATCACAGTAAGTAGCAACTGCCTTGGATTTGTTAAAGAAATTAGCACCCTCACTTAGGGAAGACGGCCTCTGCTTGATGAGAAATGGCCAAGGACCATGTAAGAATTCAAGGGCTGTAGAACATAACTCCAAACAGATTCATCTGCACTACCTGCATTGCAGGCCACAACAAGCACATATATGGAGAAGCTGCAGAGCAGGTGGTAGTCATTAAACCGCATCAACCTCCCTGCTTTGCAAGTGTGTCATCTAACACTCTTCCTGCAAATACTTTCCAAAATTTGCCAAGGAGAAATAAGCAAAGACAACTGTGCTAATTTCTACATCAAAATGTGCAGTGAAGAGGTCAATGCGTGTTTACAGGCTATACCTCTAAATGCTTCTCAGAGGCTTTAATGTTAACTCACATTCTGTAATGTTTAGAAAAGGTCACACCATTTAGCAGAATACAGGGCAAGGGACACAGAGGGAAACCACGTCTTGGAGACAACTTCCATAATATAGTTGCCTCCTTCCTCTCCTACTTATGAAAAGGACAAAATAGGCATGTACTGCTTACTTTTAATAGCTAACTTCAGTTAAAACATGTCTCAGAACTCTTCCCATTTAAAGCTTCTCGTCTCATATAGCAATACATATCACGTACATATGAGCTATTTCTGTACTTTTTTCAAATAAAGGTACAGATGTCTAGCTTTTTTTTTTTTTTAAATAAACCCTCACTGAACACCCAAGCGTGATGGAGAGAGCCTGAGGTCAGCTCAAGGGAATATGAAAAATGTCACAGGTTCCAGCAGCAGAACAAATTGCTCTCCACTTTGTCACGTGGATCTACATGTACTTGCTTATCTTCACAGGTTTTGCTGATATCCATGGTAGAATTGCACATTCCACTCAAAACAAATCACATTATCACATATTTAACTTACTACAAAGCACTACAAAGCACAGACTTTTTTTTTTTGCTCTCCTTTAAAACCAAAACAAACAAGCCCTCCATTGACAAGCGTGCTAGGAGCTCATAATAGTGAGCAGTGTCTTAGCTCTATCAACAGATGCTGTCTTACCTTTATCAGGAAAAGATGAAGTGTCCCTTTCTCCTATTCAGCTCCCAAGAACAAAAGAAACCACCTCCACCCTACGGACAAAGAACATTGTTTTAAAAAACCACTGCGATATTCTGAAAAGCTTTATTTTATAATTAAGACAGACCTTCCAATTCTATTATTCTAGCCTCCCTCAAAATTTACATCGTATAGAAACTAAGGATCACCCTTCCTCCCAGTTCTATTAGGACTGCACAAACCAAAGGTTTCCCTGGGAGTAGGATGGGACTTGTATGGAAATACCTGCTCTATGTCTTAAATATTTTGGCAGCAGCAAAGAGCTCAAGAAAGATCCATTTTCTGCAGGGATTTGGAAATGTTAATATAAAAGACCTTACTGAAGTCCTCAGCAAGAGCAGCTCCAGGAATAGAGAACTTAGATGAGGCTACAAGATTGAAGTCTAGAGGGACAAGAGAAGATGGTATCACAGTAACCACAGCAGGACACGGATGAAGAAGGTTGCACTGGGTCAGAAAAGCACCACAGCACACGCATATTGCAAGGAAAGGAATTTCCACAAGCTGCAGAAAAGGTGAAAGAGCACAGACACAAGGAGAGGTGGTAGGACCAGAGCATTTGCTTTCTGCCATGCCTATAGCCCTTTAATGGACCACGACATTATCGCTCCAAAACGTGAGGCACAAATTGCTCGTGTAGACAGCTTCTCTAAAAACCTTCACAATTCCACCGCTTATCTTATCTGAAGTAGTTGTACACATATCAACACCAATTCAAGAGCTGCGGAATGGCTCCGTTTCACTCCGGTCCTAAACAGCAGCCAAATATTTATCAACTCCTTCACAATACTGGAACAGCAAGAAATTTTACAGAAGGCCTAACAAAAGCAACTTGCTGATAACAGCCCAAGCCAAACAGTGTCCTTGCTCCTACCAGAAGGTTTTTAGGCTACAGTTGTTATAAGTTGACAGGAAAAAAGTCATTGTTATTACAAAAAACACCTACACAACATTTTTCATTTCCAAGTGTCTGTCACTCATCACATTTTATCACTTACACATTTTTAAGATGTGCAGCTAATTTATAACGGCTTAGTCTGTGTTACTTTTTTCCATTCTCTGAGGTTACTTGAAAGGAAAGCTCCACACATTTTATTCATACCTTTTATGTGAAAACTCATATATAGAAAATAAGCTATTGAAGTAGGCTCAGATTTTGGGGGTTTGTTTCTAATTAACAGAAACCACAGGCTGAAGGTAAATACATCTTCCCCCAAAATACCTGCCACAGCAGCATCTTAGAGACCCTGTGAATCTGCAATATATGTTTCAAGTTGGATTTCAAATTCAAAGAATTGACTTGATTTCCAAAGAATTAGTATAGGAATTTTGAAGTTTCTCTTTTTCATCACTGAAATTCTTAAAAAGGGCCTAAATAGTGGGGATCCTACCCTTTTCAACACCAAGTTGTGCACCCAAGGTCTTTTCCTTTCTGAAGCTCTAAGTCTTGTTGTGTTCATACCACCTAGGGATTGGCCTGATATTTCAAAGCTCCTCGTAGAAAAGGTTTGGTTTAATATTCTGGTCTAACATCTTAATTTCCATCCACTCTAAACTAGTATTTCAAATGCAGATCATTTTGGCAGGACATGTTTAACAGGATTAAAAAGTAGAGTTTTCACAAAAAACAAAAGCTGTTATAACTTGGTAAACATTCATCAAAAGCTTATCATGGCCTTTTCCAAACTTCCTCCCAGTTGCATGATTTTTTTTTCTCTGCTCCCCTGAGGCTGCAGGGAAGAGCAGTCAGAAAGTGACAGTTTCACATGTATGTATTGGGTGGAAATTACTGACCAGAAAAAACCTTTGAATAAATATGCCACAGTTTTCCAAAGTTCCCAGTTTCTCATATCCAGATGCTCTCAGAAGGAGAAATTCATATTTCAGTTTGATCATGGCCTATACTGGGAGGAGCAGGATCCAATGGGGAAGCTGTAACTATATCAGTAGTTAAATATCTCCACTCTTTTTTTTTCTCCTGGGGAAGAATTCGTTATAGATGACCTTCTGCAAAGAAGGATGGTTCCCTCCTTCTGCCTTGGACAGACTAACCAACCACAACATCCTTTTCTTGGCCTGCAAACACTCAGGAACAGAGGCATCAGAACTTCCACACTACCTTCTCACTTTTGGGAGTGCCTGGAAGCCCTTTTCCTAGTCTTTTTTATTTTCCTCTGCTCTGCACTGCTCAGATCAGCAATTGGTCACATATAAGTAGATGGGACCCCCAGGAGTACCTCCCAGATAAAATACCTCCCAGACAAAAGAGAAATGGTGACTGACCAGCGCTCCTGACACAGGGAGCTCAAGTTAATCAAAGGAATAAGAATCAAAACTGTTTTTTCTTTCTTCTGTTTGTTTTTAAAGAGTATCAAAATAATCACTTCCACTTAAAAAATAGCCTCTGGGTAAATGATATCACTGTTCTGCTGTTTTCAGTGTTTCAATGAGCTTGTCTACACTAAGCCAATGTTAAATACACAGATGGCAATGTGTTCCCTGCAGTCAAGGCAGGACTAATCCTTGACAGCTATAGACATGACAGTCCCTACGTGCTTTTAGCTGCCGAAAAGCACCTCTTTCTTACTCATCTGAGACTACCTTCCCGCTCTTGCCCCAACCTACCTTAGTTTATTTTTTTGGTCCAGAGGAGGTGCTATAGTAGAAACTCCTGTTCTAGTTACATACCTCTACAGTAGAAACCAAGGTTCTACTGTAGTCAAAAGCCACAAAGCACTAAGGTAACTGTAAAAATGTCTTGTTCCATAAGTTAAGGTTTTTTTGCCACAGTTAATATGTATTTTGGCTTTGTAAATGAAACTAATAAGGCCGGGGTTCCAGGCCGCAGCCGCCCACAAGACTGAGGGCTCTTCAGCCCCTCACAGGAAGCTGCCCTTTCCCCTCAGCACCATTTATCAGCCTCGCGGGCAAACGCTAACAAAGCGGCACAGACTGGACCCATTACAGAGCTGGTTCTCAGCTAATGAAACAAATTACTCCAAATCAGCCGCATTTAGAAATCTACTGAGAAAATGAATAGACACTGGCAGATGGATTCCGAGGGAGGCGGATTATAGAAAAGTGCTACAACATGAGGAATCTGAGATTTCACTTAATGCATCTGCCACAAGGCAAAAAACATTAAGCCCTCTATGAAATATCTTATTGATTTAAGACAAGCACAGTACATACATATATAAATGTACTGTCACTAAAAGCCACACGTGACACACTGTGGATGTGCCCGTTTCTCCACACACTCCGACCTTCTCCTTGCTCAGTTCTTGCTGCCGAGGACCCACGGCACTCAGGCAGGCACACAGTGAGCCCTCCTTGCTCACAGCAGCCCTGCCTTTTCCTCTTGCTAGGTTGGAAAGACAAGGACCCATTTCAACCGCCAGCATGAAACCTGATCCATCTGTTTTCAACAGAAATCCACCAAAAATGAAACTTCAGGCTGCCTTCTAGAATAATACGCTCAAATATTTTCTTAGGGTGAAAAGCCTCAACTCCACCCTTCCAGGCAGAGAAGTCTCAAGAAAAAAATTAAAAGATAAAGAGCAGCATCACATTCCCAGGGCTACAAAGAGCCCGAGGAAACTGGACTAACCACGAGCATCCCAGTAGCCTGCGGAGGTACCACAAGTCCTCAGAGACCTCCTTTGCCCCCTAAACAACTTGCAAATTCAAGTAAATCCCAGCAAAATGCAGCTGAAAAGCAGCAGGAGGTGCTGGTCCCTGCTCCCGACTATGGGACATGTTGGCAGGAGGAAGGCTCCCTCCCGGGCACTGGCCAAGCCACCACTGCTGCTCTCCTGCACTGTGGAGCACAGAGGTCTAGGCATCCCCACCACAGGCTTCATAACACACCAACTGCAAAAGTGCAATTTAAAAGGCTGATAAGCACCTTCAATGTATTACTAATGATCAACCCTGCTTGGAAAGATTTCTCCGCCTCCCTACACAAATATAGGCCAGCACTATCAGCAGAAACACGATGCCACTGCACCCATTCCCACACACTTCCTAGCAAAAAAAAAATAGCCCAAACAAATATAGCTGCTCACAACACAGCCAGCTTGGGCAAGCTTTGCACAAAATTCTCCAGGGACAAACAAAAGGACACAAGACAAATTAAGTCCACATTAAAGTCTACTATTTAGATAAATCAGTTACCAATATTAGAATACAGTTCCAGAGCCAGTGATGAAATTAATACTTGATATTCTACTGTGGGGTTTTTCTAAGCTCAGAAGTAGAGGAGAACAGGACAGGTGCTGAAGAAGTCAAGTGTGTTGACATGAGTCATCTATTCATACTTTTTAAGTAACTAAAAAGATCAGGCTGAGGCAGGTAAATTCAAGAGAAAAGCCTGAAAATACATTTCCAAGTACTAAGACGAAGGATTTCGATGTGACCGCCAGCTACTCTCAACAAGTGGAATCCTTCTTCCATCTCAAGGGCAGACTGAGCCTCAAAAGACCTATTTTGTTTCCTACCTCAAAAAAATGACTGACATACCAGTAGAAATGCTGCACCTACGTAACTATATTTTCCATGTAGACTTTATAGAGATTTTTATTGGAGATGCTGCAAAGAGCTCACGGTACTGGGTTCAGAAGGAGAGTGTTACACACACCATGAATGCGAGTTCAATATCTTCATTGAGGCACACAGGGGAAGAGAGGACAACTGCACAAAGCTCATACCAAAGCAGGTATGTACACACAAGAAACAACATTACACACATTAGCTGCTTGCTGAAGATGATCCTGAGAGCAGACTAAGCTAGTTATGTACAGGCATATAAATATCAGGTTTTAACACATACCTGGCAAGCAGTACAATAGCTCTATCATGAAAAAAGCTGTAACAGGGAAAGTTTCAAAAACAAACTACAATTTATCTTTTTTGATAATTCTAATATTAGAGGTATGTGGGTAAAAGAAATATGGGAAAAAGGAAATACATGGTTTTTTCACTTTGGTGCAGTGAACTACAACAAGCTAAATTAGCAATCCACTGGAGTACAAAGGAATTTGTGAACCAATGGTACAAAAAAAGGGGGAAAAACGGCATCTCACCACAATGCAGAACCAAGTTACTAATTCACTGCAGTAGAAAGTAATTTGTGAACCGAATCCGAGCGTGTTTCCTTTGGCTGCTGTTTACTTTAGAGTTGAATATTCTTCAACAGGAAGGGCTGCATACTAAGTAGCACCAGTGCAAGCATCAGTAAGTGCACGTACATAAATTTACCTGGATACACCAAAACATACGCGGAAATTGCCTGAAGGCAAGGACTGATCGGGAGCCTTATCCCATGGGTATCCTGCATAGGCATGAAGAATGTATAGCATTACTCTTGAATAATTAAGGGTCAGCAGGGCAGTGCATGCACGCAGACCTTTCCCCCCAACAAGGTTGCTGAAATGACCCCTTCAAAGCTTCCCGCCTCCCTCCGTATTTTGCTGCCCATCTCTGGCCCAGGTTTTCCACGTAGTTGGAATTCCGCAGCTGGTCCCCAGCTCCCCTGCAAAAACCACCCTTTCCAGATGAATTCTCCAGAACAGACCTTGTCTTCTTGGAAAGCAAGGGGATAATTCCCAGAAATCCACGATTCCCAGGAGCGCAACCATCAGCTAGTACATGATTATTTCATAATCATACAAAATCTGGTAGAAGTTTAGCAATGTTTGCAAAGGGCACTGGCATTGGAGCAGTGCTGCAAAGGCCTGAGCAACACTTGCTAGCTGCACCTAAGGGGATTTAGTCGCCCCTTCCCATGCCTTCCTTTCAAGCAACACCTTCTAAATAAAAGCCATGCTAATGCAAGACTTGAAGCTGTATTTAGCTATTTAAATACAACACAGTAATGCCCTTTAACAAAGGTAGGGAATAGTCAGCAGTCCAATGCTACAGTATTTTATTATATTTGTTCATGTTAATAATTTGCCAGGTTTATTTCCCTCCAACTCCAGTCCACATGTTTCTCAGAGTTCTTTAAAAATTACTTAACTAACAAAAGACATTATGACACAGAGATGAAAGGAAAGATAATTTAGTATATAATTTCCCAATTGAAGTGTCACACCTCAACACACACAGCTGTGCTCATAAGCTCCCATCATCCTGTCACAGTATTACAACCACACAGCTACACATACTCTTTAGCAAAGTAATTCCAGTTTACCACAGATTCCCTGATTTTGTTTGGATTCCCTCCTTAGTCACCCTTTTGTGGAACTCAAACTTACATCAAGGGGAAATGCTCTGCTCTGTATCTGCATCCTACACAAGGGGCAAGGCACAGATTGCAGTCTTCAAACAAATTTGGAAGCATTCCTATTAGAAGAATTATCATAAAGAAAAAACACATCCCCTCTGCAGTCAGTCCACTGGGCATTTGAGAGACATGACTGCGTATGTTCGTCAGGAAAGAGATGAGAAATCCTCTAACTCACAGGATGCAGAAATGTAGGAAATTAAAGCTTTTTCCCTACGCATATTAGGATAATACTTAAACAGGAAGTCAAAGAGGGGCAAATATGATTTAAACCAGAAGAAAGGAAATCTTGATTTAATAATAGATTTTTAATCTCCTTTGCATTTAAACTTCACTGACTATTAATAAAGAAAAAAGAAAAAGAAAAAGAAAAAAACCCTCTTATTTCAGTGACTGCTATAGCTACACAAGGGACAAGCAGGCTATGAAGCCTTCCAGTCCCTCCCAGGGTGCTTCTCTAGCACAAAATCCCACTGATTTCTAAGCTCTTCTCCAATTCTGACTAAGTTTACTGTTAAGGACAATATTCCTAGAGATTCAGCCAGCACTGGCCGAGGACTTTTTTCTTCACAACTCAGAACTTAAGTTGACACAGCTACAAGACATTAGTTCTTTTCAAGAGGTACTAAACTAATTTATTAATATAAAACACTTAGCAATGAATTAAGTGGAATGATTAACTATCACAAGTTTTTAAATAAGATTTATTCTTCACTGCTCTTCATGCCTCTGTTTTTTGCCAACTGTTACATTTCAATCACTTCAGGCAATACAAAGAGACTAGCGATTTTTATTATTTTCTCCCAATTCTCTTGTAGCTGCCAATACTGTTGCTGACATCTGAAATCGTATTTTCAAATCTATTAGGAGTCTGGATTGCCACAGGATCTACAGAGTATTACAAAAAGTGTTTGCTTCAAAGGTGATAGACTCAATCTATTACATTTATTTACTGAAAAAGGAATAGAAGTTCTAAGACCACTGTTTTGTTTTAAACGGAGCCAACCTTTGAAATCTAAGAACCTGCCATGGCTCTTGCTAAAACCGCCCTTTCTTTTTCCTCCACTAAACAGTTCACATAACATAGCAGGTAATAAACATAAGGCAAAAATTTAGCAAGTAAGAGATAGGAAATACAAGCCATGCCGTTACAGCCCATTTCTAGGCACACATACAAGGCAAGTTAGCCATAGGGTAGTAGTAGCTTAACTAATTCTATTAATCGCTATGAACAAGCATTTCATTTGGCCATTTTCACATCCTGTAATTATTCCAGAGGAAATACAGGCTAAGGGTTCAGCTAGCACTTAAAATGGCTCCTAAAGTGTAATTATATCTACAAGACTTAGCCTTAGGCTAAATTAGGAAGCCTAAAAAGTACTTATTTTTCTTAAATACACTGTGGAATTCAATTATTTCAAAGCTTTTCTTAAAAACTTGCTAATATTCAGTTTTATACAAGTACCTTGAACACAAAGACTACCAGCTGGCCACAGTATCTTGGCCATGATTCATCTTATTTACCTGTAATAAATGGTTAAGTAAGAGTTATGAAGTCCTTCAAGTTCAAGAGAAGGCCTCTCTTGACTACAGACCCCTCATTGATGTTTTGATGTGAAATACCAGTACTGCATACCAACACTCTCAGGCACCAAATCAAAGTGTTCACGAGCACTGAAAAGCAACCCCTGCACTGCCCATTGTGAGCAGTGGCAGTGACAGAATCTGGCAGGAAAGTTCCAAGGTCTGGGTTAAAAAATAAGATTGTGGCATGCCAAACATCCAAAATTGCCAAAACTTAAAAATCATTATTGCTAAATTAGAAAATATATATGCTAATTATTGCTAAAATAAAAAATATGTAGGTAAAGCCATGAACCCCAGAGGGCTCTGATATTTGAGTTGTCCCTGTATATATATCCCTTCCCTTGGCAAATTGTCTTCTTGCCCACCAGCACCGAGGCTGATGGAACTACATAGGCACCTGCCAAAGGAGGCAAGCACAGATAATAGACACAAAGGCCATGAGGTTCAATGTTTTGGAGGCTGCTCCTCACCTCTTCCATCTCCTGACATCTGGAGACTCCGCAAGATCAGACAGTATCTTAAAAGATTTCCCAAGTATCTTCCAGAAGGTAAAGCATAAAACTATACTCTTCCTGGAAGGCTCTTTTAGTGCTTAGAAATAGTTTTCAGAATGCTGCATAATACAATTTATATTGATGACATCTAGAGAATAAAAAAGGGAATGGAAACAGTGAAACACTCTCAAGTTCTCGTGTCAGGAAACACTGTCCATCAGTTTACAAAGCAGCAGATAACTTGGAGGTCTCCCTGACCTTCCAGCACACGGGACAATCTTTACGCAAGGACACGCCGTTCTGGAACAGTTCCTCACCGTGCAAGGTACTGAGCTTTTCACCGGCACTTGGCACGCACCTCTCCTTGTTCCACTGCCTCTCCGCAGGCAGGCTATTCATCACAGCGACACAGCTCGCCACCCCGGCCCACATGTGCTCCAGCTTCCCAGTTCCATCCTCATCCCACTCGGGCACCTCAGCTGCTCTCCCAGGAGATGGGTGGCATCCCTCACTTCTGCTTTGGTGTGAAATTGGTCATCTGTGGGCCTAGTGACAGTGAGAGGCTAGAACATTTTGCTCGATGACAAGTCAAGCCTCACTGGTTTACATATAGCAGAAACCATAGGTAGTCTTTGGTACCAAGGTAGCTTTATCTGTGGCAGGTTCAAGATGTCTTCACATCCAAGCGAGTCACAGCACATAGCATGGAGGCAAAGCGTTCTTGCTGAAAGCTAAGTCCACAGTAAGCACCAAGTGCTTGGTTTTCCTTGGGCCCTTCTGAAAGCTTGCAGTGGATCAGGTAAAGTCAACACAGATGTGAAATCATCATGCGTGATGATTCACATTTTCCAGAAACTCCTCGTCAAAGATCCCTCAGTTAACATGTCTAAAGACATTTGTTTGATGAGTGACATACATTAGAGTCTGTATGGAATTGGGGTGAACCCAGACTTTTATAGCAACCGATCTTATTCAACATCCAAAGGACCAGAGTTCATAAAGATCAGTATTTATTTGCTTAAAGGGCAACTGAGAAACTTGCACAAGAAAAATAAGTAGTGTTCAGCTGATGTATCTGAATTAACATCTGTATACAGATATGTAAAATTTATGAAGTTAGAAACCAATTAGAAATAAATACTCATCTAAAACCAACTGAACATCAGCATTAAGAAAATATTTTTAAGATATAAGAGCACATACATGGTGAAACACAAGCTTAACGTTTTCGCAAAATGAGGAAGATGATGCAGCATACACCTGTCACGTGCAGCCACTTCCAGTACAACGGTACCAGCCCAAACCACCTCACGAACTCTCCATGTGCCTCAGCAGGAGGAAGCTCAGTCTCAGAAGTGGCAATCACCTCTTGCCTCAATATGCCATCCAGCCTGAAAATGCACAGGAATATTTCATCTGCAGCAAGCTGGGAGCCTGCTGTAACATTTCAACACTCGAGGCTAAAACGGTACCTAAATTCCCCCTTACCTCCATACACACGTCTGCTGAAGGCGTGTGATACATACTGCTCTTCATGGGCTCACGTTCCCTGCGGGCTGGCTGAACCCAGGCCGGGCACAGGCACCCCAGCCTCGTCACCAGCTGATCTCCACAGCTCACAGTGCCACACTGTGCTGTCAGCCACCCAGCACTGGAGCAAATCTTGACAAAAAATGTCTCTGGGCTCCAGATTTTAGTTCAGGATTAGTGTTTTCCAAATGCATATGCTTACCAAGGGGAAGAGAAACCTGCTGGACCTGTTCACCCCTGCTTATCTTAAATCCCCGATCACCAGCAAAGTATTTAGCGTATTAAAATAGATTATGTTTTGTTTTCACATTTCTTCCGCATAATTTGCATCTTTAAAAGCAGATTTCACAAAATAACTTGACCAATAAGCACCTGCTATCTTCTTAGATTTCACTTTTCAGAAGCAATATGCTCAGCTGCAAGGGAAGTAACTTGCCATACAGAAGCTACAACCTCTTTGCAGGAGACTTAAAACTTCCCTATGTATACACTTGGATTCAGTGAGCTGATTTCACTCACACTCATGCACACTCACCCCAGCACCCACATACTCTGATTCAAAAGGCTCAGAAAAAAAGCATTTTAGGCAAGTCCAGGGAGAGACACAACCTCTGACATTCCCACTTCAAACACTCCGAATAAAGTCAAGATGTGCTTGTTAAGCTGAAATTCTCAGTTTTCTCTGAACAATTTCTGTTACTGGCTCTGTTACATAAAGAAAAAAGTTTCAGATGTCAAAATGCAAGAATCTTTTTTAAATATTGCTGTTTCTCAGGCTTCAAAATTGAAAAGTTTTAATTTCCTTCATATTGCATACAGTTTCCTTGATATACATGGTGTTATGAAGATCTTACCCACCTCAGCTAAAATATTCATAAGGCATTGAGGAGCATATCACTACTTCAAACCAAAAAAGCTGCACCCAACAAATAAATTCATGGCCTAAAGTTTTCTATCAGTCAGTATTTCTGCATAAGAATGCATCTTTGTTGGAGGTTAAGGAGTAGTTCGTATTTGCTATCAGTTCACCTTCTGGTCATAACTCCTAGAGGCCACAACATTTCATTCGAGATGATTCACAATAAACCATTATCAGGTTGAGATTTACACCAGTATCTCCAGTGTCAATATTCAGTTCCTGATAAAATGCACTAGAATCTTCAAGGAATCTCTCTATAGTAATAATCACACAGTAATTGTCAATACTAATACTAGGTGTCCTTGCAATTCTAGAGGCCAGAACTGATTTTATATTGCGAAAGTGGCACAATATTTCTTACCATTAAAGCAGTGGCTTTTTCAGAAGAGTGGTTTCAAGTTAGTGAATGTCCCCCAGCCCAAGTGTTCTTCCTCACCTGTGTGAATAAATCCTAACTCCACAGGAACACAGGAATCTCCCCCTTCATTTTCAACTTCCTCTGCAACACTAAGTCCTTTTTAAAATACTTGCTGATATGGCCTAGTACTAAAAACAGATTTGGCATTTTCTTAAAACAGGAAGACTTGTAGTAGGAGATGAACTCCTCTCATTATCCATCTGTTTCCAGTTGCCTTTATTTATACTACAAAACTTTCCAGATGTGATGCTCTTCATCTCCAGTCCCTCTGGGATGATAAACTATGCTCCTCTTAAAAGCTCTTTACATCTATACTTATATCCAACCATTAAAAATAATTCTTAAATGAGAAATGTGCTGAAGTTTTATTTTCTGCAGAGATTTCCAAAAGCAGTATGCAACAATTCCCTCTTGCAAACCACTCAGTAATGAAAGAAAAGAATACAGTGTGTTCAGGGGGACAGCAAAGGGTGAAGAGAGCTGCAAATAAATCTGGAGGTAGCCTTGCCTCCAGTGAGCCATTTATATATAGAGATATATGAAAAGGAGAAGCAAAGAAAACAAATGCCAGACCTGCAGGTGTGCTAACAAATTAAAACTGGAGAAGGACAAAGCAGAAAGAATTAGGAAAAAAAGTCTGCTATATCCTTTCAAGCTCTACCTCACCTCTAGCCTGTGCAATGAAACCTTTATTCTAAGGAGCCATCAGGCTTATCAGGGCTACCCATAAACACAGACTCCATGTCCGCAGAGGTGGCACCAACTGCAGAAACCCCAAAGCTCTTCTGAGCTGTTAAAGGACGGAGAAGGGAAGAGAACTGGCTCCCTGCTTGCCCACAAACCTCCAGAACACTCCCACAAACCAGGGGCACTAACTGCAATTACAAAATTGCAAGCCACTGTCTTCACAGAAGTTTTCATCAGTACGTGGCACTGTGTTCTGGCTTCCTGCAGAAAGGCCGACTTGACTAAACCTCCCTCTGCAGATGTCATTTCTCTCATACAATAAAGAGAATATTTATGAGGCTGCTTCAAAAAAGTCTGACTCATAAAATGTGTTCTTAGACCTCTAAATCCTGTTTTATCACTGCACATATTCCATTCAGAAATTTGTTTTCCACTCTAAGCAAAGAATGTTTCTTATCAAAATCTAATAAAAACAGAAATTCAGTGATTTTACACTAAATTCCCAAAGAATTCCCATCTCTAAAGGCCAAAACCCAAGTCTTTTGGTACTCGGGAGAAATAATATAACCTGCAAGCATAACTGACATGCTGTCACTTCTTGTTCTACACCATTTTAGAACGGAATTACCACACTGTGGTTAAGTCATGTTTTAAATAAAAAGATTAAGGCATGCAAACAACTGGCCCCATGAAACAGTGTTGACACTGCTGGCAGTGCTCACAGGCTGGTAACAGGTCCAAACAGGGTACTCCAGAGTTTGTATCCCAGTCGTATCCTCCATCCATGTGGCTCTACTGCCTTCCCAAGGTCCAGGAATGCACAATGCTGCTTTTGCACCTTTGCTGATAACCCAGGTTCTCAGATATATTGATAACCCAAAGTCAAACACAGCAAGAAAGGGTCCAATGTTTTGGTTTTAAGATCAGACAGAGAATATAAGTTAACTAACCTTATTTTCTCAATACTTAACTGCAAGCTATGAAAAAGTTCACTCTACAAGCCACACTTCGAGGGAATAATAAAAAAATCTCAACTCTTACTCTTCGTGGAATATGATTTTATGACTGCAATCAAGCAATTTCCTAAGACAGCAGGGGCTGTCTTTCTGCCTGGGGGCAGATCATCACCCCCAGGACTCATCTTCCTCACCCGGCACCTTCTCAAGCCAGGCAGACTAGGACCCCAGGCCTCCCTCAGACACAAGGCAGGCAGGCCCAACATATTCTGGGCATGAAAACCAGGAGGTTCCTGCCACATACTTGCAGCTTTTCCAAGTTAATACACTGCAGACAGCTAGAAACCCACAGTTTCATGAAAAAGACTTCCTGTAGTGCAGTCTTTCAGAAGCTTGCTGTCCAGGACAAGCTTGAGGATCTCAGCCTGGCAGAATTCCTGGTGTGCCAAGAGAAGTGTGTGACCAGTGACATGCAGAGGTGACCAAACAGCTTCTGAAAACAAAGGTATTGTTTGATCAGCATACAGAACAGAGTATTTGGGGATAACGTGTTTTAAGCCTGTGGTTTTCAAGGCAAAAGGCCATGGGGCTGGTTCTGCAAGGGGTCAGGCCAGATTTCTGGGCATTGCATGTTCCTCCCCATTTCCTGCAGCCACCCTTATCCTGCAGTGGCTTGTTCTGAGCCACTTTTCCCCCTTGCATGTTTTCTCAGGTTTGTGTCCATGAACATGGCAGAGGACTTGCACCTCCATCACAGCTCTGCCCCTACTTTTACAGGTTCTCTAGTTTGCTGAAGCAACACCAGGTCCAATGAGAAAACTTCCACTTACAGGAGATAAGGAGCTAACTCCCAGGGTTTAATACAGCTAATACTGTACAAGGTTTCTCCCCACCACCACCCTTTGCAAATAAATTTCTAAATAACTGTGTGCTTGTGCAGGGGTGCAAGATGGCCAGAATACTGTTGTTAAAACGGAGGGAAATGCTACAGTTACTTCAAATACTTGAATACACATTCAGCAAAGTGTGTCAGAAACAGAGCTCACGTAGCACATGCAGCAATTAGGAGGTTTCTGCAGCACATTCACAACAGTGTTTTTCCACCTCCTGCATGTCAAGGTAACTGGCTTGACAGGTCAGTGCTCTGGCAAGCGTGCTCCTGGGCCAGGCCTGCTGCTCCAAGCAGCCAAGGGAAGGAGCCACAGCTGTGCTGGTTGTGCACCCAACGCTGAGCACACACTCCAAACAGCACGCCAGGTCAGCACAGCACACATTAAGCAACCCCAAACACAACAGGAGCAATTAGAAAACATCCAGGGAGTGCTTAAATGTGCAACCGGATACTCTCCCAGCCAATACATATCAATACGAGGTATAAAAACACCGCCAAACTCCACAGCCTGCTCCCTCTGAGAGTTTGAGTTGGGTGGTCTTACAAGGAAAAGTAGGTGTTAAATCACATCTTGTCCAGTCATAAAGACAGGCAGCCATAAACCTGCTGCTGACACTTGGGGAGCCTTCCAGCCAGTGCTGCCAGTAACTCAAGCAGCCCTGGAGAGGACATTTCTGGACGAGGTCACGGAGGACCAGGAGTTTTCAAGGAACATGGCTCTGGAGGGAGCCTCAAGAACGAGGATCCTCATGCACCATTTCCTCCTTTCACACCCCTCCGCACATCACTGGGGAATGTCCTGGACCTACACATGTCCAAACCTTGACCGCTTTACAGCTTATCACATAGCTATTCCCAACCTTGTTAGACAGTAAGAACCAATACTAACAAGGGAACTCCTAGAACATGGGCTTCAAATCATCCCAAGACAAACACAGCACTCCAAAAGCCCTAACAGGAAAGGATAAGTATAGCTACATATATTCAGGATATTGAGGACAGAGTTGCACATAAGCAGCAGAGCAGCCAGGAATTTAACAGGAGACCATGCAAGACTATGTTATGATGGAAGCCCCAATGGAGATGGCAGCAAAACACACGAAGAAATACGAAGCAGCTCAGTATATACAACAATGCAGGAGGGAGAAAGGAATTGGGGAAAACTAACCTTTCTGATGAGCTGAAAAATAGATACACGAGCAGGAAAATGCCACAGATTTCCTTAAAGGCTTCATTTTCATTCTCCTACGCTGAAGAAATGTCAAGATACAACACATGGAAAAGTCAGAACTTGGCACCAAGCTGAGAAGGACAACAGCTTTTCTTCCTCCAAAGGATTATTCACCCTATGATTTTGTATGACGATTTTTCACCCTATGAATTTGTGGGAAATATACATTATTCCTGTTACCTGGCTGATGCTTTTTATAGTTTCTTGGGTAATGTTAATAGTGCAATGAATTCTACATACTGTTTTTCAAGAATGCCCTTTTAATTTACAAACAAATACAATTTTTGCTTTGAATTCACTGAGATCCTGTCTGCAATAAAATTAACTTCATTATTAACACACATGAAAATAAGCACAGATGCTGTGCCAGCCTAATTAAAGCATTTAATACACTCAGGTTGGGACTAGAACTAAAACAGATAGAAACAGTACTAAAATACTGTACACCAGTGGGAAAATACATATCCAAGAGGGAAAAATTTAAGGCTTGCACACAACTAATTCTGGGCTGAAGCTGATGTGGTGGAACACACTTTCCTGAACACAAAACACGATGGAAATTGAAGTGAAAAAGCAAAGAGTAGTCTGTTCTTTCTTCCCTTCTGCTTTGGAAGAACTGGGGCTTCAAATGGCATCTTGCAAATTTTCATAGCCTGTGTTACTTTTTTCCATGAGGACTCAGGAAAAAGTGGAAATATGCAAGAGTAAATGACCTGTAAATTCATGTACTGCTTAAGGTGAATTCCATGGAGGCACTCATTTCAATATCCCAGCTATTTTCATAGACACCAAAGTGGCCAGTTTAAACCACCTTATTTCATGTCTCCTTGCTTCTCTTCTAAAAGAATTTTGCTCTTCCTGGTCTTAGAAGATGTGTCGAGACAACCACCACATCAGCAGGAGTGTCCCATGCAATGAGCCAAACTCCCCGTGGATGCAAAAATCCTTTCCTGTCCCAAAGTTTTATGCAAAGTATGTCACCAAACATTAAGTTGATAAAAATGGAGCTAAAACATATAAATTAGACATTTATCTTTTCTTGCCTATGAAAGTTAAAAGCTCTGCCCCCCCACACACTTTTTTGTTCTGGTTTTTTGAATCTTGGGCTTAAGAGACTGATTAGAAACTCAAGAGGAATCCTAAAAAAGGTGGATAAAATTCTTCTTTTTATTTGCCTACCAAAAAAGCTGTCAAAACTCACTCTAAACAATTTACCTAGGATTGCCCTGTGCTTACAGCTTCTGTAATTCAAATTACTGAAGACAAAAAAATACAATCCATACGTGCACACACTCATGCTGTGTTTCAGCCAGACTCAATACTGTGTGGCTCTACTACAAATTAAGACTTGTATGATTGAAAAAGGCTCAGGGCCATTTCTGCTGCTTTCCCCAAGACAGAGACATTAACATGAATTGACAGCAGAAGTAGCAGTTGTGAAGTAATGATCATTTTTTCCCTAAGAAATGATTTGCTCCTCACCTGAAATGGGTTCTGCCTTGAAGCATCATCAGTGCAACCAATTTCAGAGTCACTCAGTGATGCTGGGTTAGTAGTAGTAAGCACACTAGAAAAACAAAAAAGGCAGAAAAAGGAGCACAACTCCCATACCACAATTGAAAGAAAAACTGGTACTTAAAAAGACAAATGCTCACCAGTAAGACGCTGCTAGCTGTCTCAAACCCTTGAGTGTTTAGTAAGTCCCAAGTATCCCATTATTCATTGAATGAATACATACATATCATTAGGATCACAGATTATTCCTGGACAGGAAGAACTTTAAAAAAATGACATTTCTCCTTTACTACTCATATAGCCTTGTCTACAGAATTCCTCTAACATCACTCTGCCTTACACATTCATGCTTAAATGATCCATGGTATAAATGAAGGATTTTATTTAGAAATAAAGGGGAAATAAAAAGCAAATTTTTTTTTTCCGAGTGATGCAGTGCACAAATTGTCTATGCAATTGCACTAAGTCTGAAAGAAGCAGATGGGATCCCATTCTGTTAGGGGAACTGATGGTAGAGTTGTGAACCAAGCAAAGGGACCACAACAGCGACAGGGCTCCGTTACCTGTGATCAAGAAGGTAACAAGAGCTCTCCAGACAATGTAAAAGCACCAGGGAGTCCCCACCGACAGAGAGAGGAGTCACATCCCAGAGCTTGCTGCCTTGCCAAGGGGAAGGCACCATTCCTGGCCACTGAGAAGGGTTTTATAATGCTTGGAGAACACAGTCAGCAAAAGGGTTTGCTTTACAAAACTTGGCCGCAACCCCGGGGAACACGTATGGAAAGCTAAGCTGCTAATGCTTTATTTAGACACCCCAACCTTCAGACTGATTATGGAGAACTACTAAAGTAACCACGCATCAGGACAAGATCTACTTTTGGGGATCTTATTTTTTTCTTAGTGCTTCCCTAGGTAATTTTTATCAGGATTGCTATTAAAAGTCCTATTTATGAAATCATTTTTCTCAGGAATATATTTACCAAGGAGCTAAGAAGACTGCAGAGCATCTGTTCGTCACTCGCTGCAGGGAAGCATCACAGGGGATGGAAAACAGAACAGTAATACTCAATTTTTGGAAGCATACTAGTTAAGAGTGGCTGTGATAAACAGCAGCATCTTTTCAAAATGATGGTATCACGCTTAGAGAACAAGGAAACATCCCTGTAAATCTCCTTCCTCATTGCCCAGTTGCCAAGAGCCCCTCAGTGACTGGCAACATGTGAAGAGCGATGCCAACCTTGGCCAACTGCAGCAAAACCCAAGAGAGCCCAAGCCAAGTGTGATGCATCCCAACCACCAATGCAACAAAACACAAGAAAACCAAATGCACAGACCAACATGCCTTGTTTTGCATGAGACACAGCCATCAGAAATTCCAACAAGTAGGAAATACCTAACAAGGACTTGACTAATAGGTAAGGTGTGAGTCTAAGTTGCTAACTTAGCTCATACTTAGCAAACCTTTCCAAGTGAGTTATAAATTCATTGCATTTATTTAAGCTTCGGAGGAATAATAATCCCCAAATCCATGGGTGGACCACAATAATAGTGTATTTACTTTCTGATTTATAAGTTACTTCTACTGTCAGCACTAAACTGATACCTTTATTCTTATTAATGCTTATTTGAAAAAGCATTTTGCACTGATAATGTAACTTTGACCACCTACAGACATTCAAAATACAAGATTTAAATATTTCACTAGCATTAATAGGCATTTTTTCCAAATAATAGATTTGAATGGGGAAAAACATCATTATTTTGATAAAGATACAGGTTCCAGACTTGTACACTTCTGACTTTAAAAGACGGGGAAGAAAAACTTGAGGACAGGAGCAAATTAGTTACAGCTATACTGGTCTTCACAACAGATAAGGGGTTCCTATGTGATTATAGGATATATTCAACATATATGAATATAGAAATATTTTGGGTGGCAGCAGCATGACAAAACTACGGCTGCTCCCACAGGCCAGGGCAATTCAGATCTGTCTAGGAATTTCCCAGGAGTTAGATCCTGCCCCTCAGATTTACACCCTTTCCCCTGGGTCTGGGTTCACATTTGGCTTTGAAACACAACAGTTGGGAAACACAGACTTTCCTGGATTTTGCAGAGGTGAGGGGTAAGGGGGAGCAATACAAGTTTTGGCATATCAAATTAAGTTAGTCTTATTAAGAAAACAAGCAGGCGATTAGCGAGAACCCAATGACCTAATACAAACATCTTGCAGTTCCCTTCGGTAGATTAAAGGCAGTTCACAAATGAATTTTTTAAAATAGCAAAAAATCAAGATACACCTTTCCCTCAAACGCTCTTAAAACCTAATTCTAAAATTTCTCCTTTGCCAATTGTTTTTCAATAGACAAAAATCCTTTAGAAAGGATCATACAGAAAGGTAATGTAAATATCAGGACATGTTCAAAAGAAGTGAGCGAGCTGTGGTCAGGTCGACATGGTAGCACTCAGACAAGCACCAAACATTCATCCAGCACACTGGTTATTTCTCCCTTTGATACTTGAACATTATTTCTTCTAAAAGTCCGCGTGAACTTTGAAGTTTCACACAAGATCTTGAAAGAAACACAGACCTTTACCAGCTGCTAAGTATGATTCTTCAGTCAGTTATTTCCATGTATATTACATGGGTAGCTTAAAAGTGAAAATGTGAAAAAAATGTGAAAAACAATGAAACTCCTTGACAGTTTAAACCAGATAAAAGAACCTGCAGTCTCAACATCTGTACTATGTAGTCTAGGAAGTGATAGAAGCACAGGAGAACAGCCATAGGCCATTGAAACAGGGCAAAGCCAACAACTGATAGACAGTTTGCTCTGGACACACTAAGTTCAACAAGACTTCTGCTTCAGCAATAAACCTCTGGTGCCAGCTGTGCCATTAGACCATCCACTGTGCTTGACGCCTCAAAGTCCTGGGTCCCAGAACCAGCTAAAAAGAGTGTTTTGAAGAAAAATGCACATTAAAGGCAACATATCTGAAATAACACTGAAGCCTTTCTGCAGCTATGCAGTGTCCCACACTTACAAGACATGCTTTGCCATAGAAGCTCCAGTCACATATTCACAGGAAGGTACCACTAGGTACCTGGGACTAGCTCCTGGGAACATACACCTGTTTCTTGGGAAAGAAACAGACAGAAATGCAGTAGCACACTGGCAGGGTGACACAAAATGGAAATACAGGCTACATAGGCCTATAAACACACCGCGGTACAAACTGGCTTCAACAGACTACTATGTTCAAGGTATGTTTTATGAAGGCAGTCAGAGAGCAATATATCAAAATTAGAAGATTTGCTAATGGAATTGCTCTTGCTTTAATATCTAACTTATTTCCTTGCTCTCCAGACTGTTTTTAAACACTCATCCTGAATCATCCCCTGAAGGGAGAGAGAAGTTAGTCAATATTACACTTAAAGTAATGTGTGAAAATTAGAAGAAATATGACCCAAAGTAAATGTTATTTTCACAGCAGACCAACTGCAGCATAATCAGTGAATACAGAAATTATTTTACCACCGATGACTGGAAATTGTGCTTTTACTAACCTTGAAATTTGAAACACATGCCCTGATTTCTGGGGGGAAGTTCCTGTACATCTTGTTCCTTCACTCAAGGATTAATCCACAAACCAGTGGGCTTTTGCAGCCAAGAAGGAAAAATAGAACTCACACAGTTGAACTGAGTTTTGTAAAGAGAAGGCAAATGCCCTCCTAGGCAAAGGCTAACTGCACCTGGCTTATATTGTTAAACACTGCAATACAGTCAAGCTTGACAATCACGGAGCAGCACCAACTTAGCTCCTAGTACCGAAGTAGCACAAAATTTGGGCCATGCAAAGAATGAAAACAGTAACACTGCTCTAGGGCTGACTCAGTGAAGTTTTGAGAGAAATATAAGGTTGGCTGCACAGTGGTTTGAACAAAAGATAATGTAAAGGGTCAAAGCAGTGTTTGCAAGCAGTCAAGAGGTGTGACCCAAGACAAGAATTTATGAATATGGAACACTGGTAAGTGATACTGGGAAAATAAACCAGGTCTGCTGAAGACTCATGTTCTTTTAAAAAGCTGGGCTCATTTCCACAAATGTTCCCTGAATTCTCAGGAAAGGCAGAGCAGGGAAAAACTTCCCACTATTGCCAAGCCCAGGAGATGCCTCTTGAAGCCAGAGACTTCACAAGTCCCCCCTTCCTCAAATGTGGATTTAAAGCATCGCATGAAAGAGTAGAAAATCAGGGCTTACATTCCCCAAGACAGAAGTGTGTGCATTTATGGGATAATACAATGAAGTCTCTCTCATACTTGTGGGAAAGTGTTAGAGGCATGAGAATTCACTCCCCAAAATTCCAGGGTCATAAACAGGAAGGCCCTCTACAATTATTCAAATCAACTCAAGTTTTGTTGTGATTTGATAATGGAAATCTACCAAGTACTTCAGTCATAAATGGGATCATTTGGTTTGCATGTAACAATACACATCTACATCTCACAGCAGTTTTTAATATCACTATTAATTTCTGAAGCCGATTATAGAAGAACTATAACCAGGAAAACTTCATTAAGATAAATATGGCAAATGACTTGGACATTGCATCCTCTGAATGTGTCTAAGTGAGTCTATATAGTGAGGCTGTGCAGTTTCTGTAAGTTCAGATTTTTTGGTCAAGGATAACCGGGCACTGGAAAATTCACCACAGGCAAATCCTTGCCAGCAGCACAGAGAGGGGCTTGATTCCATGAATTAACATGAGAATATATCTCCCTCCCCACGAGCTGTTTTGAGGACTCCTAAGCAAAGGATGCTTGTTTCTCATGAGCAATTCACAGTGGTTTATTCATCATCATTTGAGTTTCTCAGCACATTTTCTGCATATTAACATATTTTTGAAGTCTGTTAAGAAGCAATGACCTTCCAGTCTGATGTCATTCGCCTCTCTTGGCAGGGTCACTCTGAACTGAAAAAAGATCAGCTGTTGCTTCCATTTCAGACCTTTCACATCCTCTATTGCCGCTGCTTCCTTTCAACTCACTGCCATAGCGCTTGTAATCCCATTACACAGAGTCCATTTCTTCTGCTGGACACAAAGGCAGCCTCCAAACTGTAGGGTCAGCTTTGAGGAGTAAGCCTTAAATCAAAATAAACAAATGTAGCCAAAGATCATCTATGTTGCCAGCTCTGTTACACCAAAGGAAATTTCACCACCGCTGCTAAGCATGCCAACCTGGCCACACGTGGCACTAAATTGGGGAGCAGGCCATGGTATGCACGTTATGAGCCCCATGCATCCATCATACCTTCACTGAGCAACAGTACTGTCTTATTTCCATCTGGCATATTAAGCACAGCTTACAGCTCCATTATCACTGTGCCTTAAATCATCATTGTATTTATCCCTGTGTCCAGAACCTTTCCCCAGCACCCAACGTGCAGAGCTCGGCTGTTGCAGGCAAACAGATTGATCACTCAACTGGAGGGTGTTATCACTAAAGGAGGTGATAGGGGCTGCTAAGCTCCCAATGCACGGCCGTTTTCACAGTGCACTAACAAATATCCTGTGCACAGTAAGAGCAGCTCAAGGTTTCAATGCTGCCTTATTGACAAGGTCAGCAGCTGATGCCTCCGGCAGGAATATTCCTAGGAGCGAGGGAACAGAAGCAGCAGGTGGCTGAGGGAGACCTGAAGCACTGTAGGAAGGAGGCTCCAAAAGGCACTTGAGTGGGAACACTGGACATCAACAGCACAAAAACACTCCCTCAACTCATTTCATTCATTAAATCAACAGTCAGCCCACTTGGCACTGACAATTCAACCAAGGAGTTACCACTTGCAACAGGTTCTGCAAAATATTCTTAAAATATTAAGTGAAAGTTATTTTTAAAAAAGACTTTAGCTATCAAAGTTTATTTGCTATTATATTTCCTTCTACTTAAAGCAATTTCTCTCTGGGAGTCTTAATGCTACAAACACTCCAGCAAAATATCTAACCAAGATGGATAAACAGATTTGATTTCACCTCAAAATGTACTTTTCCCTGAAACAGTCTTAGGGAAAGTAATAAAAAGAAACAATTGCATTTAACTGCACACACCTCTTAAAACAGTGAAAAACAGCGTGTACTATAGAAGTGCTTGCATCAAAGCAACAAAAATAGTATTGCACACTAATTCATACATGCATAACAAGAAAAATCTGACTATCCTGTGAATTCTGATATACTTCCTGATACAACAAAGTCAGACTACTATAGCAGAAATAGCCTTTTAAAAAGCATCAGTACCAGTTTCTAGTTCCCAAAACAGTTACCTTTCTCCAATGTGAATCTTGGTATGAAGAGATTAACAAAATCTAAAGGTTTTGCATGGGTGTAAACAGGTCCTGTTACGCAATTAAACAGATTTGCTGTTGATGCTAACAGTCTTCTGCCCCATTGGAGCTTTCTCTTTTCCCAGAAAGGCAGAAAAAGGCAAACCCTTCTCCTCCTTGTTCAGCCATTGAGTCTACAGAATACAGTTTGTGCCCCTATCTGAGGACAGACACAAGTACCCCGAGTTCACAGGCATGCATTGCTTCCCCCATGAACTTCCATGCCTTCCTCACCTTCTTGGGCGAGAGCCCATCTGCTGGGAAGCAGCCTCCACAGCCCAGAGCTGTGTGGGGGCTGAAATGCTGCTGGAAAAAAAAAAAGTGACAAATCTGGGAGATGAATGACCTGACACGTGCATCGCTAGGGCTGCTGCCCAGCGCTGCCTTTCCCCACACAGTTGCCAACCATGCAGAGCTACCTGCAGTGCCACCATGCAGCCTCCTTGCTCCCTCAGCCAGCACCAGTGTGCACATCGGCCTGGGGTCTCTAGGCTTCAAAGTCCTTGCTCAAGCACCATCTGACAGCATTGCTTCACAGTAGCAAGTTACAGGGCAACAAATATGAATTTCTGAGAAAGATATTTTCAACTGTTCGTTCCCACCCTAAACTGAGCCAAATACAACTTCATGCAACTGCCTCAATCTGCTCGAGCGCAGTGAATGAGGCCATCTCAAACCACAGCACAAGGCAATGAAGATGTCTTGGCAAGCATGCAGGTCAAGCACATTTGCACCGCTCCTGAAGAGTGCCAGGGATCCTGTTTTCCAGAAAATAAAGCAATGAAGAAAAGCAAGGCACTGCAGCTCCTTAATGCTCCAAAAATTTCCACAGTCACTGCCCTCCTAGGCCCTTAAACCAAACCATTTCTGAACGCTTCGAACCAGCCCTCAAATCATTACTTTCCTCAACAAACCTGCATTTGGTCAAACTATCTATTTTTGCTGCAAGTCAAGTCCAGCGCTTCAGTATGACTACCACAAAAAAAAACACACACAACACATTACCATATTTCAGAGCATATTAAATTGACTTGTGTGTACACAGATCCTCTAACAGTGTCAAAGAGACTTAACATCAGTGATTTAACTTGTAAGAACACATTCATTTACCAAGACCAAGTCATGCAGTTGTACTTAGGTTTGTAGTAAGAGCTATGAAATACCAAGAATGGTTTATAGAAACAATCGAAGCGTACCTAAGGAAAGGAATGACTTTGCAATTAGGAATTTCAAATATACATGGAGCATTTAAGAGCAGAGAGAAGGATAAAAATAGATCAATCTCTTTTGACGGGCTCATTTCTTCACACCAATGCCACCTAAAGTGGCAAGGTGAATTAGAAAATTTCAGCTCGGCACAACACATGAAATGTCTGCTTCAGAGAGAGCTAGGAAGACAGATGCAAAAATTCACCTCCAAGTTAAGTAAACCTGATAGTATTAATAAGACATGCAAAATCAAACAACTCAAGATGGCCTCCAAAAGCCTTTCACCAGGAAGAGAGAAACTATTCTTTCCATTGGTTTGGTTTTGCTTTTCTTTCAAAAACTCAACCTTTCAAATAGCCTTTAACTTGCACAAAAGCTTAAAAAAGCACAAATCCCAAGAGAATTCCACAAGCTCAATACCCATCTTTGTGAAGCACACACCACACGTTAGTTCACCAGGAAAGCAAACTCAACCAAATAGTCCTGAAACCACAACTGTTCAATTACAAAAGAACTTGATCAATACCTATCAACAGTTTCTGGAGAAAAAAAGTCAAGTTATCTTGATTCTTTTGTTTTTCATTGGAACAAACAAAGCCTGGATGTCCATAAGACAGTGGAGCCTAACAACACTCTGCATTCCCCACTGGAAATGACTTTTTTCTTCTCTTGCTTGAGGAAGAACTTGAGAAAAAGACAAGCCTAAACTACTATGTGGTATGGGGTTACCAGACCAAGTTAATTGGCTTCAAGTTCAGATGTACTCATCCTTTACAGACACACATGTGGATCTGCCTGCTGCTGCACGAGCTGCCTAATAGAAACCCCATTCTTTCCATAAAGCACAAAACTGCAAATCTCTATTTCGCCATTACTGCCCCTGCCTGTGCTGCCAGCAAGCATAACTGAAGTGCCACATGTAAATAGAGCTAGCTCTCAGATGAAGCCCCAGAGTTTACCAACTATTTGAAACTAATGCCAAAATTCTGAAGGGGTTTTGCCATTTAGATAATTATTGCATTGCTACAGCTATGTCAAAGCACACTTGGAAAAGGGGACTCATTCACGGCAGAAAGATTTACCATCAGAAAGGGCACACTTTCTGTGACCAGATAGGCCACAGCCCTATGACAAGTCAAGCAGAGCATTGCTTGGCTGTACATGTGCATTTCAAGTGGATGCACCTCTTCCCATCTCACAAACAGAAAAAAAACTACACTTAAATCAAGTATAACACTCCACTTCAGCTGTAAACTTTCAGTATGGCTTCAGGGTATCAAATTCAGTGGCACTGAAGGCTTTTCTGTGCCCTTGTGACCTAAGAAGAGCAAAACATATGAATCTTTTCCAAAGGCAGACTTCTGCATAACCACATTTTCACTCTGCTCATCAACACTAACATTGACTCAATCTGATTTGACTCAGGGTCTCAAAATACGTCTAAAGGATCACATTACACTTGACAGAAACCAAGATGCGGGGAAGTTAGGGATCCATCCTGGATTATCTTCTGGAAGCAACAAGACCATGCTCAGCTTGAAAGGCTTCTCTGATTCAACTATATAGCGGGACAAGACCCTACAAGACTTGCCTTTGAATAACAAGTCTATGATGCTTGTATGCGCTTAATTGTATTTCTGCAGGCTATAAAAAATCTTGCTATATTCGTTTTAACAAACTCTACCAGATAGTTGTGCCTCAAGAGACATTCCCTGTACAGGGAAGAAGAAAATAGCTGTTCATCCAACTTCAGCAGCAAATGCAAACAGCTAATTAACCTTATCTCCGTTACACTATCCTGACTTTGCAATACATCTAGCACAGAAGCAACAGTTTCTTTGCTTTGTCCAATCCCATATATACAAAGCCTACAATCAACTGACCTGGATTCAAACTTGACTAGCAACGACTTAGCTTCAATTATTCCTGTACCTTGTGTTCTACAGACATATTTGCCTGTCATTTCTTCATCACTTCTGATAGTGAAAACACAAAGTAGTAAATACAAGAATAAGAAAATCGTGTTTAACTATTACAGACAAGATTGTGTGCCTTAGATGAACACAATTAGTCAAATGCCACTCCCCAAATACACATTAACACTCCAAGGGCTGCAATCAGTTTCTTAGCCCAGCCCAAGTGCTTATTGTTCTTCCACCCAACTAAACAGTATCTGTTTCAACAGTTCCTTTCACCTCAGTTTCTGAGCTTAAATACAACATGCTCCCTCATAAAAGGCTTTAGGATTCCAATTTTATAACCTAAGAGAAATTCTTGGCCAAAACTCTCAAGAAAAAAAAAAAGTAAATTGGACAAAAGGGCAGAGATTACACTGAAATTGAAATATTTATCAAAACAGCTATTCCTTGCAAGGAAGATCATCACAAAGCTAAGGACTCATTTGATCCTTAATTGACCTGGGTGCTTTTAATTAGAAAGGGGGAAAATTAGCCTAGGGCTATTTAAGATCTTGATTCTACAAATCTGCGAGTGCATAATGCTGTTCACGTAGGTATTCCGCAGTGAAGTTATGCATGAGCAAATACGTTGGTAGCTTCAGGGAATAAGTCTTGAATAACTTAACCTTTTAAAACTCTTCTTTTAAGTGGCTGCCTTTTAAATATCAAATTTGGTATATACAGCCCATTACAAAATGTATTTTAGCTTTACATGTGAAACCATTCTTCACACCAAGAAATACTTGCCTTCGCTTCATAAAAGCAGCAATAAAATTAGAAAAATGCTGTAGTTCTAAAGAGCATAGCTTTTAGTTATGTGGCTTTATTCATATCATTGCTTGAAAATGCAGTATTTAGCTTAACATCAAAATTTGGAGTTCTCTACCAATTCATTTTTGACATAAGCACTGAATAAATTTTGGGTGTGCATCCAAAATCAAGCATCTTCCAAGTGTCCCAGTACCTGTCCAAGTCCCTGCATACTCTGGTTCATTTATTGCTTGGAAAATATCCTTTGGGAACATTGAAATAGAGAACGTATCTTCAGGATTTTCCCTGCACAAATATCCTGACTTCTTCTTTCTTTTTGTTGTATCCCTGTTCCCTCAACTTTTGCAAACTCTGTGGACTAATACCTTACATCTTGTAAGCCACCCCATATACCAATCACACAGTGCTCAAATCTGTACCTAAACCTCTCCTGAATACTCTCTCCAGGCTGGCCATTTCACCACTAGCTGAGTAGTTCCTTTATATCCAGACTCCCACAGAAGTGAACTCTTTAAGCCTGGTTTCTAAAGGCAATGTTTACACATGCTTATCTGTTGAAAAACAAGTCTGCCAGAGTGAGTTTTCAATCTATTGACCAATTATAATCAAATTTGACAAAGTTCCATAGCCCTAAAAGACAGTTGCTCTGGCAAGTGGCAGCCAGACAGAAAATACAGAACCCATTAATGACCCCACAAAGGAAAGGACTAAAACAGCAACCTACCACTATTCTACCAGGTATAGTGGCCATGTTCCACCACTGCTCTATCCAGCCTGGACATGCAACTCATTGGAAAGCAGAGTTTCTTGGTCTTACCAAAGACTCCTCTATTGTATTTCGTGTATGAGAGCAATTAAACCAACTCTCCAAAGACACCATCTCTCCAACACCAAAGATGCATAAGCTGCTCACATCAGTTTGTGCACGCAAATATCAAAGAATAACCGATCACACCAAAATTGCTTTGCAGCTTGATGAAGTGTTGACATTTTAAACCGGGAAAAGTAAACTCAAAAATATAATACATGAAAATGTGATACAAGGTTATCAAACATTACTTTACAGTGATTATAAGGTATTTTAGTTACCTTAAAAAGTCCTGTTCTTAGGTAGGTTGTAGAAGAAAAAGTTTTCCTCTTAACACAGTCAAAAGACCAAAAAAACACAACATAATGCACAGATGTCACCAGAATATTATAGTAGGATGACTTGTTGAAGATCTTACCATGTTAGCACTATTACATTTCTCTTCCCTCATCCCCACTTAAAACAGAGTCAAGTGTCAGTCAGAAGCCAGTCCACCCCCAAACAAACCTGAGCAAAAATCCGTCTGGCACATAAAACTTTAGACCTAACTGCAGCATTTCCTTAGGATTTTGTCTATTCAAGTCAACATCTCTTTGAGACCATACAAAATTAGTAGCTCACCTCTTTCAAGAGGAAACTACTACACTGAAAGCTACACGAACTTTACATTTTATTCTTACAGAGAAGCACTGTAGGTCTAATTCATTCATTGCTGCTAGAAACTTTCAAACATTTACAATATAATGATCCAGATCACCTTGACACAGTAGTCAAACACTGACACAACTATAAATCCCAACCAGCTTCATCCAAGTCATAACCAAGATAAACACATTGATTTATATGGTATTTTATCCCTGTTGAGCAACTGCTCAACAGTCAGTAGAAAATATCAGTCAAAAGTTTGAGACACTTCTCCAAATCACCCCATAACTTACATAGGAAAGCTATAAACTACTCTTTACTCAGTTGCTGTTAGCAGTAGCATTTTGGCTACAGGCAGAAGGCAGGACAACACAGTCTCTCCCCCTGCAAGAATTACAGCCTAGTTGAACACTCTGTAGTCAACTGCAAGCTATTTACAGTTTGGAAGCAGAGCAAGTCAGCAAGGTTCATTTTCAAGCAAATAAGCAGAAGTAATCTCATTTCTCAAGAGCGATAACACGTTCCTATCTGAGCATCGTGCTGCCTCCCATTGCTCCCTCACACCTGGCCACAGATCTTATGCCCCATGCATGAAGCCCATCATCTTCCAGGAAATTGCACACAGAGAAGAGACAGAAACAGGCAAGAAAGAGCAGATTCTGGGAAGAGCCTTTGCCAATCTGTCAGGTTACATTATTACCAAGTGAACTTCTTTTAAGAGAGCCTTTCAAGACTTGAGGGCTCAGTCATGCCAAGCCTCCTCGTGGCCAGGAGCCCAACATGTGCATCCCTTTAATTATATTAAAACAGAACTGCTCAGGTCCTTTAATGAAGGGCATACCTGGGTGCTCACCAGGAGCCAGGTACAGTCGTGCACAGTGACCCACAGCAGGGCACACACACATACATATACACAAATAGAACAACCCCAAAGACATGTGTTTTTACCCAGCTGTACCAATCTCAACCATGACTGAAGCCAAATAGGGTAGTAGGTTGCAGGGGACAAGTCAAGACCCTCGAGGTACATTTACCACACCGAATTTCTTGCTTTCCAGTAACTTCAAGGCAGTTTCATAATGGGGGCAGAATCGCAACACAGCAAGCAAATAATTTACAAGTTTATTACAACTACATCATCTCACGTATCCATGAGAAAAGTGCTACTGATGTTTTTTGTTCTTATTATGCAGAGGAGTTGGATGCTTATACAAAGCCATGAATGAAACCTGCTCCTGCACACACAACGCCGGCGAGAAAAGGGGTGAAAAGCGTGCGGTTGTGTCCCGTTAGCGTACAGTGCCGCCACGAGCTGTGCCCGCACGCCGTCCCCGGCCGGCAGCTCCAGCCGCAGCTCCGAACAGCCCGTTTCTCACCAAATAAATTAAATCTGCATTCCCCCCGAAGCAAAGCTTTAAATAAAACCTGCCGCGGCCGCCGCAACCCGGCGCGTCCCGCCGAGGGCGGTGGAAACCCGTGAACACATAGATGCGAACAGGCGAAACGCCGGGGAAGGGGTGGGAGCCGCGGCTAACTTACGGTGCAGTCCGGCGCGCGCCGCGCGTCCCGGGCGGCGGCGGCAGCGGCAGCAGCAGCCGCCCCAGGGCACCGGGGCGTCCCCGGCACCGGGACGGGGGTCGCGGGTCCCGCCGGTGCCCGTGCCGGCCCCGGGCAGCGCAGGTGCAGCCGCCCCCGGCCCGGCGCGCACGTTGCGGTGCCGGCTCCGCTCGGCGTGTCCGGGCGGCTTTGCCTCTTCCCTCCTTCTCCGTGTGTCTCTCCTCCTCCTTCTCCTCGCTCGCCCTCGCCAGCTCCCACTAGTGCTCGCACGCCCGGGCCTCGCCGCCACCGCCCGCCCCCCGCCGCCTTCCGAGGGCCCGAGCGGCCCCAGCAGCGCCTCAGGGGCCCGCGGGCAGCGGCGCCATCTCGGGGCCCCCGGGGCAGCAGCGCCCTGCCACCATCTTGGGGGCCCCGGACCCCGCCGCCATTTTGTGACCCCCCAAACATTTCTGGGCCACAAAACCATTTTGTGGCCCTCCACACAGAATTTTGTGCTGTCCACTGACATTTTGGGGCTCCCTTGGCACCATCTGGGAGCCCGGCCCTGCAGGATGAAGACATCCATCTCCAGGCAGCATCTCCAGCTCTCCACAACCATCCTACAGTGGCCACCATGTCCATGCCCCTGTCCCAACATGGGGCAGCGAAGCTATTTACCACCTTTATCCAACTAGCAATTCACACAAGCTAGATAGCATGGCAGTGACTGATTTTTTAAAAATCACCCATGAAAACTTCATTTTCCTCTCACTGAGAGAGAGGGTTAGTATATTAACCCTATACTTGAACAGAAGTCGATTTATCCCCATTGAGTTGGGGCATTTAAAGAGGAAACATTGCTTCAATATTCCTTGGTCACCTTCAAGGAAGCTACCAAAGAATTCCCAAGGAGGAGAGGTCCTTGTACCCAACCTCTTTCTGTCATTAGGCCCAAATGGCTCTGTCTGCAACACAGCAGACATGTTTTCCCTCCATCTTTAAATTCCAGGGCCTCAGTAAACACCAGAGGCAGAAGTGCTGAAATATTGTGAGAAAGACTGATTACTGGCTGAGGCAAGGTGTGAAAGTGCTGAAAATCTAGGGACAAGGCTTGCTCCAGCAAGACTCACATACCACTATTTTGTGAAACCTGCGTATGCAAGTTACCACCAAATACTTCATGCTCCACACATTTTTTAGCCAGTATCTTGGCTCATTATACAATATGTCTATTGCCACTTGCAAGCCCCAGGTTTCATCCTCAGAGGCACTTCTCTGCTTGTTTCCCTCTTCTGTTCATCTCCTGCAAACAAGAGTGGGCTGTGATGAAATACTCTTGCTCTTCAACAGAAGTGCAAAATAACTACCCCTTGCTGTGTAAGCAAGAGAAACCTAGAAAAAAAACAGGGGAAGAAAAAGACAGGAAGTAATAACAAAAGGGATGGAGGAGAGAAGGCATAAAAATTAAAAAATAAAAGGAAGGAAACAAGAGAAAGGTACAATGGAATCAAGAGATGCTGTAAAGCAAAAGTGCTGGCAATGAGTAAAGCCGCATCTTTGTTGGAAAGCTGGGAGACTGAGGGGAATGAGCCACTTGGAAGCACAAACAAGAAACTAAATACCTGTGAGGTGTGTATCCAAGCACTGTACAACCCCACTACAATGCCAGTGCGCAGCCAAACAGGAGTAGGAGTCATTTCCTAATTGCCTTGAACACAAAGAACTGATCTTCAGAGAACAAAGCACTTCAGAGCAGCCACAGAAACCTTACGGTGCTAGACCAAGCACTGAGGAAAGTACCAGTTTCCTCATTCCTCCACAGCTTCCAGCCCATCTTTTCTAGGTGGTGCACTTCAACCAATTCCCAATTAAATCAGGCCTCATTCTAACAACCCTAGAGTAAGAGTGCTCAAAATTGAGCACTCAGCAACACCATAAAGTAGATGCATTATTTCCAGGAAGACACTGCTTGAGGTTGCTAGCTTTCTGCACTGAGAGTGGAGTAATTGTCTAAATCTTCTATCATTGCTTAGGTAAACAGCTGAAACCACAAAAATGTTCAAGCCTTCTGGCAAAGTTTTCAGCATGCTTTCACCTCCCTGACCTCAAAGTGTTAAACACCACACTACGCCTTTTTCAGTCCCCTCAGATGCTGTATGTTGTCAGTGTAGGAGAATTCCCACTAAACACTTGCAAATAAACTGTCCTGCAGAAACCAAAATATTGTGTGATCTCTTCACCTTTTGTCTGTGTTTAGAGAAGACAACACAATACTCTCTATTCTAGAGGCCCTACCTCTTTCCAAAACAGTAGTATGTGCTTTCTGTCCCATGAAGAGTCGAGCTGCTCAGAGCTTCATGCATTGCTTTTACTCAGTAAACAACTTCTGCAAATCTGTTTGTCATTCCATGGCCCTACATATTTCACAAGGGAAAAAACACACACATGCAACCAATTTATTCCCATATTCCTAACTGCTGATCAGGCATTCCATTTCTCTGGCTCTCCAGTTATAGGTTTCAGTAATACAGCAAAAATTAGTAGTACCGCATACTGCTCTTTTCACATCTTTCTTACAGGTCTGTAACACCCTTGCATCTCATCTTCAGAAGTCAATAGCAAATTTCATTCATCACTGTTTACTCACAGATTATAGCTGATAGTTCTCTACCATCCATTTGCTGCCATGTAGTGTCCATGGTGGCTATTGTGATTTTCACATCAGCCCTTAATATGTGATGAACACAGAATCAGGATGCCCCACCGGCCAATTGGAAAACAGCTCAGGAAAGAGCCAGTTACACCAAAGACACTTTTGTCAGAAGTTTTGTTTAGCTGGTGATCACTTATAATATGCTTACTAAAAGTCCAAATAAAACACATCTTAATAGAAAAAATTGTATCAGCTCTTGGCCAACAGACTCAAAGCCACACATTCACTTCACTCTTTCATATTTGCTGCCCAATGGATGAGCTCAGGATAAAAAATTAGTTTACTGCTTGTAACCTAACCCTGCCATATGATTCATATGCACACATGCATTTGACTGTATGCTATGACAGAAATAAAACAAAGATAACCCATCTTGATAAAAGGACTGGATTGAAATGAAAGGGTACATGCTTCCTATGCAAGATGGTAATGACAGGAGGGACGGAGTACTGGAAAGAACATAAAAGGCACAACAGCAGAGCAGAGCAGAAGTATTTAAGATAGCAGGCAGCTCCCAAAGAAGAGGTAGGGACTAACACCCTGCTGGGGAGGGCAGCTGGCATGGCCTACCAGCAAGAAGAGCCAAAAGCCAGCCAAAACATCCTTGGCAAGTTTAAATGAGCCCAAGTCCCTTCCTCATGGAGGTCTGGCATTCTCAGTTCTTACTGATTTAAATGGAACTTGAGGGCCATCAGAATTGGATGCTCAATAGCTCTACTACATACAATGCAGAAGTCTCCCAAGGAAATTTTCAAAAAGACAACAAACAAGATGACTGTCTCTAGGACAACAGCAACAGGAGGAAAAAGTCTTCTGATTAAAAATAAGTCCATTGCCTATAACGCTTTTAACTCCAGTTAAACTATTCAGTCTTTCAACACAGACAATGCATCACTGACTTAGGGCACATTCCCCAGTATCTACACACACATATCACCATGCTGATATGAACGGGCCATTCAGGCTCAGTGAATTCACACAAATAACTTTTCACATGGCTAGGATTTCTAAGGACTGGGACATCAGGCTTTTCTCTTAAAATTAAAAAGCTTGAGCAATATTTTATAGGCTCTGCTTTCTGAACCACGAAATACAGATTAATCCTTTTTCCAGTTTAAAGTAACAGCTGAGAAACTCCAACAATTTCACATTCAGAAGTCTAATTAGTTTAATGTAAAGTTATTTGTTCTGAAATGCTGGTCCTTTAGTCAAGTTTCAGTATAATCCCCTCCCCTTCCCCCCTCTCCTTTTTCATTTCATCCTTCTCAAACATTTTAAATGATCTGCTAAACAGTTCATGTGGCTTGTTTGTGCTACAGTGTTTTCTTTGATCACTTCCTTGAAACTTTATCCAACAGGTGTTACTTCAATTAAAAGCAAGTCTGTCATTTTTTTAAAAAATATTCCTTTTATTTAACTATTCTGGAGTGCATTTTATGCATTTTGTTCCTCTTGCAACTATTTAATTTAGGAAGCAAGAATGACAGTTGTATATCTCCAGTTTATTACTTTATGAATTACTATATTAATACTCTCCTTATACTGTACTGTTATTTCATTTTTTCAAAACTTCCGCTTGGATTTAAGCCCTCAAAAAGGGATATGCCTTCCAGAGTACATTAATGCTGGAACAATAGCAATTCTTCCAAAATTCAGCCCTGTTCTACCTGAGGATGAAATTCAACTTTTTTGAGAAGTGACAACAAAAGATCTAAGTATTCCTCTAGTCACCAAAATAAGAATACAAGCCTAATCGCAAAGCATTAACAAAGTTTTTGAAACAAAACTGTTTAACTTGCTTCGTGCTGAGAGCTAGTAGTGATATATGACGACCACCTGAAAAGGAGACCCCTTAGCCACCAGGGACTGCATAGAAAAGAGACAGACACTTCTTTTTGAAATAAGCATTGTATTGCAATATATTTCTCTTGGGAGATCTCCCCCTCTTTTTAAGGGGCGGGGGGAGTGTGCCTGGACTAAGAAGAGGGTATGTTTCTACCCCAGTGACACATCTAGCACAATAAATCCCACGCTGGGAGAATGCTACACTCTCCCAGCAGAAAGGAACAGTCAGTGACTTATTTTGCTTTGACTTAGGGTTGCTTCTATTTGTGGGTACCCATTTCACAAGCCACAGTCACAGCTGTGCAGCCCATTGCTCCTCCCTCCAAAGTGGAACATGCAAAAATACAAAAGACACATCCATCATCACATAAAAGGATCCTTTTCATTTCTTCACTGTTGTATGTTATGGAAAGCAAAGAGAAACAAGCCATGGAAAACAAAAGAAAGCTGACATGTAGAACATTGCATGTCAGGGATAAAACGCCACAAAGAGCCAAGGAATTGTCATCACACTGGAATTACATCAGACTGTAACCATCTCCAGCACTATTTCACTAGATCGCCCCGTACACATCACTATTGCATAATTATCTGTCAAAGAGCTCTAAAAATAACAGCCAAATATCCTTGTATTTATGGCACTCCTTCCTTCCTTTATATGCTGTGCTTTCAAGATCTGCCATGTCACATAATCCACTGGACTGCTTCTCTTTTTGTGATGCAAAGATGGCTTCCAGCATTTTAGTGTCCTCCCTTTCTCCCGATGAGGCTTCAAGGAGCCTGCCTTTGGTCCCTCACTGACAGACACAGTCAGGTAAATCCCAACGGATACAACATTCACAAAAGAAAAAGAGGTTTTGTCTCAACTTCTTTCTAAAAATTAGAAAATTCTTGGCAAGAAAACATTTAAAACAGCTTAAGAATGAAAGCAGGAAACACCCACTACATATCCCACTCCAAGCATTGCCTTTACACTCAAAATCTAGAGCATTCAGCACTACATATTCTCACACACGCGCATTGGGCATGGGCTCAGCTGGGTTCCAAGCCTTCGGAAAGGCAGTCACTTGGGCCAAATCCTGCCGCCATTACAGCTCCTCTATTAAACAAGAGAAATAAAACGATAAGAGAACTTTTGCCTTTTTACTGAAAGAAATGACTTTAAACCAATCTGTTTACCAGTTGTAAAAATGGTAACCAAACAACCCAAGGGCACACACTATTAAACTAATCATCACTTGCACATAATCTCTAGTATCTGATTACAGTAAAAGATACAAAAACATACTTTGAAAAAGACCTCCTCGCTCTCAGATTGGTGCCCTAAATAACAGTTTGGAGAGCTCATCTTTTCCACTCTGGCCAAGCCATTCCATTTTGTATTCCAAACAAATTTTGTTTTCCATTCAAAACAGAGCAGCTTTGACAGAAGCAAGGGAGTATCTGCCTCTCCCAGAGCACTCACTGGATAGGCTCTTAGCCTCTCAGCAGATGACTCGTGTCACATCCCTCAGCCCCTTCTCACAATACATTGCAGCTAAGACACATCCATCACATGGCATCCTTCATAAATGTCCCTGGGGATAGGACTGTGTGCTCTAGATATACTGTTAAAACACTAAGTTCTTAGAGGCTTTACTGGCAGAGATAAGCAGGGAAGCCAAAATTCATACCTAGTTCCACCTACCAAAACTCCTGCTAAGAAGTTTCTTCACATGCCCGTGCTTGGTGGGCTGTGTGGGGAAAACAGGGCAGATAGATACAAGGAAGCACTTGCCTCGTATAGGTAAGAATTGGGAGAACTGCTGAAATGACATAAACTACAATATTCCACATGGCTGGATCAAATCCCAGCAACATTAAGGACTATTCTACAATAACAGAAAGAGGAGAGAGAGAGAGGGTATACTTGCTTCTTGCAGGGCTTGAACACACATCAGTTAAATAACACCACCTCTCCCTCAAAGATGCACACAGAAATTCACAAATTGGATCACAATTATTTTCCTGCCATGTATCTTCTCCTAGACAAATGAAAAAAGGACATCTATTTGATCTATTTGCTGGAAAATAAAATGGGATTCTTTAATTCTCATTTTAGTGCATAACTATAAAGGCACTTATAATAGATGGCTCTTATTTCATAATAAGAATATGATGAAGCTGAAAGTGGTTTCTTTGCACTGCCAAGTTCAAGAGCAACACTCCTCCAAACCCAATATGCTTGTTTTTCCCCCCAGAAACTTTTTAGCAAGGCTGGATAGAGCTGCAGATCTGCATACACTTGCTGCAGAGACATTAGTAGCCTCTTAAATGTTTGTACTACTCTTTTTCAGTGGGTGAGCAGGACAGGGGCATTTGTCATTCTATTCAAGTTATTTCCCCAGGTCCTAAGGAGCTAATATATGGGAGGTAATTGACAGTCTAGTACCTTCTCCATGGATTTGGGATAGGACATAACGTACTACAAAAAAGCACCTCTTCCTATGCATATGCTGCTTCCCTTGCTACGAGTATGTAGGTTTTATCTAAACCTAATCTTGATTCTATTCCATTTAAGCAGTTGAACAGTTTATGAAGGCTGGTTTATCAGCACTGATAAACTCACTCTGCCTGTAATCACTTTGGTGGCATCCTGCACTCACAAGAACATAATACACAGAGACAACAGAAACTAATGAGTATCCCTATCTTTGCATCAGATCTACAGAAATCATTTAAACCTCTTACTGCCATTATAGTAACAATAAACAGAAGCAGCACACAAGGATACATTCCTGTTATCTCCATCCATCGCAAGGCTAACACATACGAGGTGTCTGTATTTTATCTCCAGCTCCCAATGTGAAGTAGAGCCATTATTCCACAGTGCATCAACCCCTGTCAGTTCTGGAAAACTACTTAAAATATTGAAATCCAGCCTACATATCCCTTCCTGGTCAGGGATTTTGGTCTGCATGTTCTCATGTTGGAAGAACTCTGTCACAGAGAAGCCGAGGGCAGTGTCCCAGTCCCACCAAAACACAGTTTGGGAATTCAGGTGGGAGGAAGTGGTGCAAAAGGTTGGCATGAACATGCTTCAGCTGCATGCATGTCCTTCAGCATGGAAAAACCTTGCCCTAAGTGGCAAAACACAGCAGGTGCCAACACACAAAGTGAGAAGAGACTACCCAGTTGACTTGTGTCCTTCCTAAACTCACAGGCTTTAGTTTCACTGCTGAAAACGGATACCCTTGTGCAGAAAACCTAAAATTTAGGAAGGGAAAAAAAATTCTCCAATCCTGTGACTACAGTACCCAGACTTCTTCCATATGCAAAAGCTTTCTCCTCCCACCCTTTTCTCTCCTCAGAACTTTCTGGAAAGATGTTTTACATCTACATGTCATGGGTTAACCCATCAAAGTTTTAAAGGGCCTAAAAATACATGGTTGTAAAGCCAGAGACAGTACACACAGAGTAAAAACAGAAGAGGAAAAAAAATTAGGGATACCTAAGGCATGATTTGGCAAAAGAGCAATTTAATAGGAATGGAACTTTAAGAACTTTTCTGTCTTCCAAGTACCAGAAACCCTCACATTTATAACTACCACAACATCAGAACTCCTTTGACAGTGACACATCACAGAGGAACCATTTGAAAACAGCCGTATTTATCCAAAGGATCTTCTGATTTGGCTCCCCACTTCCTGGTAAATAAAGCTACAAGCATTTTGCAATTCAAAACGCTTACAGAGCTACAGAAAAAAGAATTAAACAAATGAGCAAATCTCAGGGCCATAAAGTTTAGAGCAGTAGCTACTCCACCTCAGCTTGTGTCCGGATGCAGCCAGCAATGGGTAAATGCTTGGCTCCCCCAGCCCTTTGATTGCAGCCTCGTGCATTCCTTCTGAGTGAGGTGGCTTGCCATTGGAGTAGCCACGTTTTTTCCCTTCTTTCTTCTCAATTGTTATTTTCCAAACACAATTTTCATTGAGCATTGACTTCAGACATATTATTTAACCTAGTGTTTATCAAACACCTGGAAAACCACTCTCCTTTTCAAGTTTTATGGTGGAAAAGCAATTACTTTTTAAGCCATATTTCAAAGTCACTTCCCAAGAATCCTTTGGAAGCAACCCCTGGCTTTCCCTCCTGCTTAACACCCAGTGTCACCCAGTAAGCACGTAAACTATTGCTGATGCTGTTCTTTTAAGTATAGTAACAAAATGCACACAATGAGATTTTTCACAATCTGTGGTTATTCAGTAAATGAAACCCTTAAAATATGCTGGGATGGGGCTAGTTCCAAGTATTTCTATTAATTATTGGTCTTTAAATTTACAAGACTAGCAGAGCCAAGTATGTCTTCAACTTTTTCCATACCCTAAAACTCGAATAGCAAACAGGAATCCAAGGCCTTTAGATTTTTAGGCAATAGAAAACCAAAGCTAGAGAAACTAAGATAAAAAACAACTGCACTCAAACACAACAAGCCTCACACCCCCGGTTATTAGCAGTTGGCAGCAATTTGAAGGTACAAAGGACAGCAAGCAAAGATACAAGAGTTACACAGTTAAATGCAGAGGAGAGGATGCTTTAGAAGGGTTAATTTTTTACCTGGGTGAAGCAGTATGCAGGGGCTGCACAGCTGGAATGGGAAACACTTTCTCTATTTCCACATTTTCAAGGGATTGAGGTCAGTTGGAGCAAACACACAGGAACTCAAATCCTCTTCCAGATTTGGATCTTTATTTGCCAATCCATACATTCAAAAATTCTGCAGTCCAGTGCTAAAATAATTTCTGCATTCATTCTTCTGATGAGAAATCATATTAATCATCATTTGTCTATTAAGGAGGGCAAAATTGGAGAAGTGATCACTCTGTTCATCACCCAAAATAGAAGCAAGACAGTTCTGCAGTTCCTTCCCTCCTCTCCCCCTAATTATCCAATACCGGAAAAAAAAAAACACCAGGAAAAAGGATAGCACTTCAGAATGACCTTTGAATTTTTTCATACACCACACACAAGCACAACATTAAAACAAACCTACTCTCTGAAAAACCTACTTACTTCCCTTGGACCCCAGCTCTGCAGCTCCACAAGAAGACACATCCAGCCACAACCTAGTTTGGAAGGAAAATGAAAGCTCAGACCTGAGCTTAAATAAGCCCTGGGCCCAGGTGCTAATGTGGGGACCCAGGTGCAATGCATCAGGGCCTGTAGGGCTCATTAACCCAGCCAGGACCAGATATCTCTCTCCCAGGTGTAAGCCATCTCCCTTAATTTGCCCTGTCTGCAGAAAGCTTCTCCAACTATATCTGGGGTATAACTAAATTAATGCAGTAACAATAATATAATAATGTTTAATTCCTGTCTTTTTATTTAAAAAAAAAAAAAAAAAAAGGAAAAACTCCTGTATGATGTTAAAGCATAGTGAAAGTCACTGAATGTAAAAGCAGACAGACACTTCGTGCTGGAGCAGTTAGGGGAACAGAATGTGCTGTATCAACCGGTGTAAATATGCCTGGGTATCTCTCAAGAGGTTACGTATATCACAGATGTCAAATTCCAAATCAGTTGTAGCAGGTGCAAAACTCATGACCTGCTTCTGCGATTTACCAAATTTCTTCTATACAGATTTAAAAACAAAATTTAACTAAAAGCTGTTATTTGGTAAAGGCTAAATACTTTTGAGTGTGCTTTACAACTGCTTAACATTCTAATTCCTAGTTAAATCAGGAACGAGCAGCAAAATTACTCTCAGGATCGGGTGGATAAGCAAAATACTGTCACATAATGTCAATTATCAAATATAAACCCACCTAACCATGAAACATTGCTGTTCATAATATTGGATTCTACTATCTTCAGATTTCCTAGCAGAATTCTCCTTTTGCAGACATGAGCCTCATCAGATTTATACTGATCCCCTAAAGACAAACCAATTCAATAAATATACATTCCATTTACCAACACTGCAACATTTACCAGAAAAAAAAAAAACTGCAGAGGACTATTAAAGCAGACTCTCATTTCACAGTTCCCAGCAGTGATAATGTAATGTGTTAGCTTTATTCCCTGGACCAGATGCTTTAGATGCCAAAGATATTAGTGTTGCCTTCTGGATAAACCCATTTCTGTTACAAAAGGGTAAGACTTCGAAATACAGAAAGTCCCCACGTTCTCACAAGTAGCATAGGTGGCAGACACTGTATTAGCAGCGACTGCGTATGGGGTAACTGCAGTAGGAAGGAACAGCTTGTTCCCATCCCCGATGCTCCTGATGGCCACAGGCGTGAGGCAGGACAGGCAGGAAACAGAGTCCCAAACTAGATGACAAGCATTCGGTCAAGTGAATCACTCGCTGCTTCCCGTTTCCCATATCCCTACAATCAAAAAGGTGACAACACACTCATAAACAGGCTTCTCCAAGTAACTAGTGGCACAAGGTTTTCTGGGGATGCTGCTCCAACATTATAAACACGGTCATTTGGGAAAATCTAGCTAGATCACATAGATTTTGAACTTTCAGACTGTATGATTCTTTGGGAATCAAGCAGAGTTGGGCTTCCTGAGCCTGAGTATCACAAAATCGGGCATGTTTTATCAGAAAAAGCTTGCATTAAGGGAGCCCAGGCATAGTACAGCACTGCCACACTGCTCTCACTTAAGGGAGACTCTCCCATGATGGGTTAAGTTTTAGACTGCTTTGGAAAAGTCTCACTCTTCTGAGGAGGAGTATGGGTGTGTTTTAATATGACATTTAAGCCCTGGATTAGTTTTAAGAAAAGTATATACATCTGAAAAAAATCATGGGGATGGGTAAAACTCACACGTCCTGGAGTAAGGAAAGGACAAAAAAATTGTGCTTTTCTGCTTGAATGAAAAAAAGGCACGGAAGGTGAAGGCAAACAGTACAGAAACAGTGTTAGGACCAATATCATCCAGTGCCTGCCTACGTGATGAGGATTTTCATGTTCATTTGCATGAAGCCTGCACTTCTGTCCAGTGGGCAGAATGCGTTTTCTGAGTAAAAGTTGGATTGTCCCAAAGCATCAGTGACTTTCATTGCATACAATTACACCCACAGCCCTTAATTGCTTTCAAGCCTTGAAACAAAAGCACCTGAATAACCCTGAGAATCACTAAGGATGAATCCATCCAAAACGCTTCCCATCATAATCCCTTTTGAGCCAGGGAAGAGATGTGTTGATGAGTGCCTCCGGCAGCCCTTGGCCTGCATGAGGCGGCTCGCCTCTTCCCCCAGCCCGGGAAGCGCTTTCCACCACACCCAGGGTTTCTTACAGGTCAACGCTTTTTCTTTCAATTATAAGCTTTGGGCAAGTTGTCAAACAAAACAGCTCTTCCCTCAGGCTGGGCTACCACCCTGCCTCCCGAGGTCCTGCCTCTCAGCTCCTCTGCTGCAGGGACTAAGGCAGGACGCTGCCTGGAACCTCCATAGGGAGCACCTGAGCAGGCTCCAGACAGGTTTTGTAACCACAGGCCTTATCAAAACCTGCCTTTTACCGTGAAAATAACTCTCCATCAGTGCAGAAAACTCGCCTTTCTGTAGACTTGGCTCTCAATGCTTTCAGGCTTGAGAGTTTTGCCTGGCTGCTTGCAAAAAAAAAGAGGAAGAGATGTCCCTTCCTGCTCATGTTCAAGGGTATGACGGCCCTCAAACTCTCACGCCTTTTCCAGAGGCATCAGACCTGGCACTGTACAAGCAGAATTGTGCTGAAAGTCGTCCCTATGTCCTCAAACCAGGAGGCTATAAGGATATTCACACAGTCCCCAAATCCAATTACTATCATACAGGTTCATTATCGGAATCAAAGGCTACAGAAAATTATACACTTTTCAAAGAAGAAACCTCTGAGAGTGTTTGGGCAACAGCAACAAAGTGTCCCAAACTGTGAACATGCAGACCTACCCTCTGCTGAAAATTAGTTTCAGCGTATGCCGAAATTGGTGCACATTGCACAGAGTGACCTCCCTGCTGTCTTCTGTGTATGTTAAAGAACATTGCCAGTCAGTGCAAGTGCCAGAGTGTATTGCTTTTTCTGCTCCATTTTACGACTCAACAACAGTTACTGGAAATGATACTGGAGTAGTCAATTATTCATAGGTGATCTTAGCATACTGTCCTCAAAACAATTCAGAGCACTCTTTACAACATGTCCTCTGCCTCAAGACAAGAAGCAACTCCACACCCCCATCACAGAGCTGCGTATCCAAATACCTCCCTGTGCTGTTCCATCTGTGATGAATTAGCTGGCCGAGGTTTATCATTCACAACGTGCATTCCCCAGCTTGTCCCTCACGACTGCCAGCCCATATTTGTTCAACTTGCTCTTGACACTCACGATAATTGGAGTCATCTGAAACAAAACTTTGAGCTCACCCCGAAAGCCAGTGTGAATCACCACTCAAGATCTACAAACCCTCTGGTAGTTACTCCATTGCTATTGAGCCACCTAACACATATTTGCTGGTATCATGTTAGGTCCCTTAATACTATTTTTCCATCAGAAAAATTATCACCAATACATCAGGATCTTTTATGTAGCAGCCACTGCTACTACATTTAATTACTTCAACTAACAGCTAAAGAAGCATTGACTTCCAAGTGGTTTCTTTGTGGTTTTCAGGTTATTAACATCTTTAGTTGTGAAAAAAATTCAAAAGCATTATTCACTTGCAAAGGATCTCATTTCACATCTGTGGAATGCACAGAATTTCTGAAAGGAGGAAAAGTATTAAGCACAGATGTTCTTCCATTTATTATCCTCAAGATAATGAATATAAAATATTAGTCAGGTTTGGAAAGCTTCTTGCCAACTGTCGATCTACAAGAGAAACCTGCAAATAATTTAGAGAAGACTGATTATAGAACTATCTGCAATCAATGTGCCTCACTAACAGATGCTGAAAAATTGCAGATACACCTCAACAAAACCTAACTACGAGCTAATTTATGCCTCCGGTGGAAACAACTCAAGGACAGGCCTCTACCATCTGAGCTAGAGAAGTAGAGACCAGATGCAGCAAAGGATGTCTAGTGGTTCAGTATGGATCAGGAGTGGCTGGGTCTGCAGGGTGGAAATAAAAACAGCCAGGATCCAACAGAGGCAGGAGCTCAGAGGATGCTGTGGTCACATCCCAGTCATAATCCATTCCTCAAAAGGCAGTCATTTAAATATGCCTCCTCTCATTCAATGACCCCAGGTGGATTAGAGGAGGGGGGGAAAAGGAAGTTTGGACCCACCAAGCACCGAGGGGCTCATCAATTTGTCTAAAGACTGATTACCTATGAAATACACAAATGATCTGGGAAAGTGAGATAAGAATCCAGGCTTATTCCCAGGCTGAAGCCCTTCTGTCTATAAAACCACAAGTCTCCTTTGGCCCAATGAATGTGGAATTATTACTATTATTATTTTGCTCAGGGGCAATTTAAACCAAAAGAAAAGGAGAAAAAAAATCAATAAATTATAATATGGTCTCTAGGATGCTTTTCAAAGAGGGGACAATCTGATTCTTCCTATACTTTCCTCCAAGTTTAGGAAGAAATTAAAACATCCTGTTACTCGGTGGGTCATCTAAGCCAGGCAGCAAATAGGGAAACAAAGGCCTTTCTGCTTCTTCCAGCTACTCTAAAAGACAGGATCTGCCATGACTTCACTCTGTGAGGACCTAAATCAATTCTGTTTGAATCAGGAGTTATTTGAGAATATTTAAGTCTGGCTAAGCCCAGCAGTGGAAAGGAATGTCCATTTGTGGGAGCAGGTATCACCTCTGAAGGCAAAACCTACTAGCTCCACTCAGACCTGTATCCCTCTTTGAACTGCACAGACCAGTGTTACATGCTCCATTTTGGGAACATCTATTCTACAAGAAAAGCTCTTCCTGAGGACCTCAGCAGACAAATGCTTTGCTAGAAGATCCTGATTTATCTCCCTTACATGCTCACTCCTGTTAAAATTAAGATGAATTATCCAGAGGCACCAACCAAGACACCTGGAGAAGTTAACACCAAACAGAAAAGCACCTAAAGAGGTCAGGAACCTGCAGGGTCCAGTACCAGGCTAGCTAGCTTTTTCAGAGCACTTCTGAATGGTGGGTCCCAAGCCCTGCAGTGGCCCTTGCCCAAGCTCTGCTGGCTCGTAGCAGCAGCAGACAGCTGTCTTTTGTGAACTATTCCACAAAAAAAAAGATGGAAAATATGTCAAGCCAGCTTTCTTAGAAGTTCTTTCCAAGTTTCTGAAGTGCACAGCAGTTGGCATCCCCGTGAGCATTTCCACCTGTAACTTCTTTCTCATTATGTCAGCAGTGGGAATGAAAGCCCGGTTGTGTATCGCATTCCTTCAGAGGCATCGTGTCTGGTTTTGTCTTTGTCAAATGAGTGATGCCTTGGTTGCCACCAGTCCAAAAACGCAGTGGCAGCTATCAATGCACCAAGGAAAACGGGTGTCTGTAGCAGGGAATTCTGCACCTCTGCAGATGCATCTGCACCTCATTCCCAGACAACCATATGATGCCGCTAGATTATATAATAAATCTAAATCTGCCAAGAAAGAGCAAGAATCCTATAACAAAAGTGGAGACCTGTTTCACATACTAGATCAAAACAGGCACGAATGATGGAAAGAAAGTGTTTCTCAGCTGAACTTCACACATTCCAGTTGCAAAGCTTGGCAGACTGTCAAGAGACTGAGCGGAGACTCGCGTCTGGGAAATGGGAGTACCCCGTCACAGCTAACGCCGCGGCACCGCAGCTGGTAGCCAATGGCACAGACCCCTGATTGAAATAAAGCTTTCAGTCACTCTCTAAAAATGATGGTTTCTGCGCCGGCAGGCTCCAAATGTCAGCAGGAACCCAGTGCCTTCTCCTCCATGTCAGGGCTTGGTCTGGCCGCTCAGCAACCGCACAAGGGTCATGGGTCCTCCAGTTGAGCAGTCAGCAAGAGGCAATATGCTCTGATTTACCGACCATTATGTTCCACACTGCAGTTCCCAAATGCATGAGGATGGGTGGGAATCGTAGCTGTTTCTGGGTCGGGGAACCAATTTTTTCCACCAACAGTACAGCCCCTACTAGAGCAGATGCACAGCCGATGCTCCGTTCTGCCAAGATGTGCTAGGCACATGCTCTAGTCACCTGCTCGGATATCTCAATGCACATTTATCAGTACATATCTTTATGCACGTTCAATTTAACATAAACTGCAAACATGTTCATGACTTGGGCCACCAATTCAGGGATGATATTTTGTCATTTGAAGGTATCTGAAATAAAATGAGAATAGCTAGATCGTTTTATTCCCACAGTGAGTAGCTATCTTCAGCAAGACCAGAACAGTAGCAAATTTATCTTTTGTGTTGGTTCTTTGCAAGTGTTGGATCTTTTAACAAGTTACCCCATATTTAGGAATACTGTTGGACTTGACTTGACAGGTGGGCTTTGTCTGGAGTAACTGAAAATAAAACCGAATTTTTATTCTGCCTTAACTCAAAACTTCTTGGGAACCTTTGGAGCATTTGGATGCTGGCACTCAAATACTCACCCTGACTTTTGATAGCAATCTGTGCCCAGTAATATTGTTGCCATATTTCTGTTTTTTGGGTAGCATCAGACAGGGCCAATGATCTCGACAGTGTCTTTTTGAAGCTCTGTGTTACGCCTTTGGTAAAAGAGAGGCAATTTCAAACTGCAAGTCTGTTTTCTCCTTCTGTGGAGATAAATAAATATGCATGGTGATGAGAAGGGAGATTTCAGCTGTACTCGCCTTCTGGACTGCAGGGACATGCTGAGGATAGGCAGCCAGTGCCTCAGCCCAGCTCATTCACACAGGTTTCAGAACAAAGTCCTGATCCTTGGTCAATCCTCCTCAAAAATCTACATATAATCAAGCATGGATCAGCATATTTGCATGGCAGAATACCTGTAGACGAGCAGAGGCACTGACCACACCTATGATTTTGGAGACTGAATAGGTTGTTTCAATTTTAAACAATTCAAAAGACCAAATGCATTCATTTTTCATCTATATGAAATAAGGATTTCATTATACTTACAGTGCAGTTCAGTTGCCTTTCTCGTATGATATTACAACTATCTGAAGTTAAGCCACTCACTCACTGAAAGTCACTTCTGGAGCCTAAACCCTCAGTTTTATCTTAGACAAATCTCTCATTGCGACTGAGGTAATTCATAGGTAATTCATTACCACTGAAGGCTCAATCTCCTAATTATTCCAATAAAGCCTTTTTTTTTTTGTTGTTGTTTCTATTATACTTGTAAAAATGTCAAAAAACAGATTCTGTGCTGTTTAAAAGTTGTCAAACCAATTTATTTTAAACTTAATTGAAGAAAAAAAATGTTTTGCACACTTTAGTGGGGAATTCATATTGGGACACCCAGCTGACAATGAAGTTTCACGTCCAGAATATAAACCCCACAAAATATGGGCACATAATGGAAGCACTGATACATCTGTAGCGATGACAGTGCCAAGGTAATAAAAGCTAACACCACAATGTTACCCCTCTAAAACAAAAATATACAGAAATAAACAAATAAGAACACGTTGAAAAAGCATACAGAAACTCTGTTAAACATTTTAAAAGGTAATAAAAATGCCTTTGGCCTGTTAAATGCACTCTACTGACTACATGAACCAGTGCCAAGAAGTATCAAAGCTTTTGCAGAGAAAAAGAAATTAGAGAAGAAAGAACTTGGTGGTGTATGTCCTTGTTGAATAATTAAATGAATGTGTTGGGCATAACCCAGGAAAAAGTATATAGGCAGTTTCATCTTACAGAAATACATGTACACACATACAAATACACACTCACAAATATACATGTCTGCATCTGTGTATATATATGCATTTACATATCCATGCATATATGTATGTATGTTTATATGCATGTTTATATGCATGTATATACATTTTATATCAGTGGTAATACCTACATGATACTTTGGCTGGGATAGAATGAGTCTCAGACACAACATTAGAAACAACTTTTTCTTTTTCTTTTTTTTCCCCCTTTTTTTTTTGGCCTCAGAGGTAATGCTAAAAAAATGTGTATTTTTCCATCTATATTAACGTGTTTCTCCAAGTCTTGTGTAGTAGATTCTTGAGGTGAAATCCTAACCCAAGAGTCAAGTGTTAAAAATACCCCTCTCACAAATTCGTTGACAAAAGTAAATCTTATATCCAAGTCTTGCTATCAGTCCCAGGCCCAGTTCTGCACTCTGCCCTATGTCTATCGCCAACCAAATCATAGAGCTTTCATTTATAATCTTCCAAATAACTCCAGCTCCCATTACACAGAATCCCTAAAAAATTTAGGTCGGAAGACATTCCTGGAGGGCACTTAATCCCCTCTGCTGCTCAGAGCAGGGCCAGCTGTAAAGTCAGACCCCTTTCCTAAGATGAGCTCTGAAAATTCCCAAGCACAGAGACTGCCGCTTGCCTGCTCTCACAGGGAATTTTTTAGGCATTTTTTCTTCACGTTTGGTTGCATTCATCCCTGAAGCTGCCTTTGCTCCAGGCTGAGCACAACCTCCCCTTGCCTCTTGGGACGGGTGTTCTTGTCTCTCTGGTCAGTTTGGGGTATCTCTGCAGAGGAGAAGAGGAATGTGATGCCTCGCTAGGAAAACCTAAAGATGAAAGAAGACTTTAGGGTTTTTAAATTAAGATATTTCACTTGATTTTTGGAAACACCCACCAGAAAGACTGGAAGTCGGTGGACCGGGACTCCTCCCGTGTCTGTGTGCGCTCCCTTTGTGCAGGGGCGGTAATTTAATCTATTTACAGTGACTTCACAAGTGACCCCTGGAACGCGTCACCATAACCTTAGGAGGATCTATGGAAAACATGCTTGAAAAATTCATCGCTAACCAGATGACAAAAGGTTTGGCTTCCTGTTTGGGCCAGATGGAAGAGATTTTGCGTGAAGCTCATGTAGTCTGATTTTCTTGTGTTCAAACCCAAAGCAGCTGAGTTCTGAGTGACTTGGAATCACTAAATACTTGGCTGATTGTTCCTTTTAACTAAGGTCATTTTTCCCTTTGAAAAATGGGAAGCAGTGAAACTACTTACCCTTCAGCTGCTAAGCTAATAGGTGGCACATTACCTTTGTGGAGTTTTCAGTGAAGAATAGTATGTACAGCTACATTTGGGTTATAGGATTAGCTATATGCATACATGAAGGCAAGAATATATGTTCTTCCTTATGCTTATTCTAACAGCTTTCACTAAGTGAAATAATATTTTACTGAGAAGTTTGAAATATTATGAATGGCACCAGTGTAAGATTTCTCATTCAGCCTCTTACATCTTTTTTTCTTCAGTTAGATTATTGGAAATCTGTACTGGCAATAATACTACAAATCAAACATGAGGCACAATCCTTTTCTGAGGATTAATGGCACAGATTTCATCTTATCAGCCAAACTGAGTATAAAAATACATTCAGACAAACGTAAGACTGTCACAGAGATTATTTGGCAGCTGGTATAAGTCCTAGGTGGGATAAATGAGGTGGTCCCAGAATCATTCCAGATCAGTCCTTCCCTTCAGCAATAACTGCAGAGCCCTTAATGTTTATTCTGCACAGCGTTTTATCAACAATATGCAGAGCTCAATACACTAAGCTAACATAGTTCACACTGCTCCATTACTTCCTTCCCCAACCTACTCAGACATTAACCGCTCTTGTGTTTCGTCATTTATTTAACTTCCACATTTCGTAATATTTTCATTCACACCTAAAAGCATAGAAGGCTATTAATGAAATGGAAGGTGGTTTGATATGGCATTTTCAGCAACATTTCCTGGAAATTTTGTAAAATACATGAAGCGAAGCCCTTGCTTGCCATGAAGGAAAGTATCTTTTGCACACCATCACAAACGCACAACGCTTTGCCTAGAAGTGTGCCTACTATGATCTTGTAGTTGTTTGATTTGAAGACTGTAAAATCTATCTGGGCAACCTGATTTCCTGATGGAATAAAAATTCTTTAAGTACACCACAGTAAAACTTGTCGGGGCAAACCGAAATCTTAGCAAACCCATGAGATGTTCTCTTTTAAGATATACAATCTCCTACCACATTCCCTCAAAAGCCAGGGAACTATATGTCAAAAAACAGGCCCCATCTCACCTCTTATACTCCATTTTTCCCCCTACTTAATTTTCTAGTAGTTTTCTAGTAGACTAATCATCTGTAGCATTTATGTATAGACTGCTATGTCTTCTGGGCGCCTGTAACACCGTTTTGAGTTTATCCTGAATGATAGTAGAAAAGACCCTGACTAGCATCATGAAACTTCTCCTGGGTTGTAGAGGAGTCTGTAGTAAAGGTCCTTCTAGCTGGCTATTTTTATATTTTGGCATTGCTAGATGTCTGGAAAAATGCCTTGAAAATTGAGTCCAGGCACATTGACTTCAGAAATTGTTATATATTAACCAGAAATTTCCTCTTTCCCCACCTACTTTTAAAATTTTTAAAAGCGGAATATATTGAAACATGTAGAGAACTATAAAAGAGCCAAATGGACTTGCATAAAACTCACTGAAATGATCCATTTTTGTGGCGAAATAAATCCGTGGAAATACCAGCTAGGAAAGAGGATATCCAAAGCAAGTGACTGCAAGCTGCTGTTAAAACTAAAGTGTGAGATCCCCTTCAGCTCCCATTTCGCCATTCTTCAATAACCCACGGCATTTTCTAAATAAAGACCTTTTCTCCCTTAATCAGTTTGCTTTCAGAAAGACTCCCACCACATGCATTTGATTTTCCATTCTCGATAGGGGTAGAAGGGAAAAAGAAAAGTCATCTCTGTCCTTGGAACAACCCAACTTTGCCGAAGGGCACATTCTTCGGTCGTGCCGTGCAAATACAACCGCTCTGTGTCGGCTATGCAGCATCTCCCAGGAGATGCGACAAGTGTTCAGGCACACACGGGCAGATCTCATTCCTCTCCCAAATTCTTGCCGCCTGCATTTTGCAGCCCAGCAGCTCTTGTCTGAGCTGAGGAAGTCTGTGGAGTGCCGTAAAGGTGAGGGTACTGTTAGAAATGGCACCCAGAGCTCAAACATACTCACATCTGCTGCAAGTACAGAGTGTTAAAATGATACATCTGAGAACTCTCACTACCATTTACTGCCTCCTATTCCAAGAAAACTCCCCAAATGGTACCTGTTGTCCACAAGGAGGTACCAGGCTGTGAGCCACAGATGCACCAGCCTTGTCTGTCTTTTGGGCAAACTGTCTTTCACCTAGTTGGGTCGGACTGGGCGAGTGGAGGATTAGCGCCTGTGTGTCCAGAGTCAAGGATGCAACCAAGCACTGAAAACAGGGTTGAAAGATTTATTAAATAGTGGTTACTGCCATTTTTAGCTACTTCTGTAGTTGTGAACTCTCAAGTAGATGTAGGAGCATATCAGAAATACAACAAGATTTAGGTTTGAGTCTTCATTGCCTATGGATGTTGTTATACGGTGGCTGTATATTCAAAATATAAGGGACTGGACCTGTTCATCTCCCCCATAGACATCCTCGGCAGGCCAGAACTGAGGGTGAATAGATCCAAAACAATGAGCAATGCAGCAGGCATTTCAGCTGCTTCCCAGGAAATATCTCCCAAGTTTGAGTTTTAGCTTTACCCGCATTTGATTAATCATATCAAAGCCTCACCTACACTTTGGTTCCTATTTTTATTTCCCCCCACAATATTAGCTTCAGATTTCACTGTGGTGTTCATTTTTTAATTAAAGACTTTGACATTTAGAAGTAATTTTATATTTCCTCCTCTGGCAGTGTCCAAGGAAGACTACACAGATGGACAAATAATCATATCAAGATCTGAGGTAACGCTTCCCTTCATCTCAGGCCACTTGGGTAAACTCACACCACATGCCAGCATGAACTATTCTTGTAACAAGGGCTGTAAATCCCTGCTGAAACTTATTTAGGAAGGGTGATTTTGGCTATGCATAAGTGCCACACATTAAAGATACTACAGGTGAAATCTGCTGGGAAGGGCCCTGACATTTATGAGTTACGTAGACAGATTGTGTTACAGAAGTTACAAATTCTGAGAGAATATAATCGAATGCAACTTCAAATAGCAATTTTATCCCCAACCCTAGCTTTAAAAAAGAAAAAAAAAGAAAAAATACCCACCCAAATCCTTTCAATTCTATGGTCCCTGTTTTTTCTAAAAGAAGTCTACAGCCATTGCAATTCAATAATTTCACTTCAGCACTTCCTAGCTATTCCCCATTCAAATGGGCTGTAACATTATCTCCTTGCTTAAGAGACGTTTGCAAGCGGTTTGCAAAGTTGGGAGAGCATCTGCAACGTGAGCTATGTGATGAGCCCAACATCCACCATCTCCTCTCTGTGAGCAGAGCTGTTGGCCACCACGCTAAATTCCTCAGCAAACCGTTTATTTCTTACTGAGCTCTGGTGGATTAGGGGCACCCGAGACTTGCTTGTAAAACTACAGGATACGTGTTTCTTGTGCACGGTGCAATTCTCATAAGGGGTTTTAAAACTTGTAGCCAAATCTCCCACATGAAGGTGGTCTACGCTAAGTCCCCACAGGTAGATGGCTGCTTGGCTCTATCTGGATACAGCCGGCTTTGAAGTTTTGTTGGAAGCATTTCCAAACTCTTTGGGCATTCTGGTGCTTTAGAAAACTCAAAGACCAAGGAGAGAAGGATCACAGGTTGCAACACTTCTACATTTTACATTCATCATCTCTAATGCTGAAGGATCTCAAGCGTTTCTGTTCTTTGCGGACATCTGCACAATATTACCCACATGATAATCACAATAAAAACAAGATAATTAAAGCCAGAGTGATGGAATTAATGCAAAATAAAAGTTTGCTTAACATCTCTAGTTAATTTCTCTTGTGAGAAAAGCAAAGCTGAAGCTTCCATCTAAGCCATGGAAAAAAAAAAAAAAAGAAGAAAAGAAAATGCAAAATAAATAGCTTACCTCATCTCAAGGCAATCTCCTCTTTCATCTTGTTTTGATCAAACTGCCAGCACCACTTTTTCTCCAGGATCATCAGTTCCTTCTCCATTGCTATGTGCTCCTTTTCATGCATTTCCTTCTTGCCAACTCTCTTGTTACGTATCAAGATGATTTTTATTAAATTAACTGGAAATACTTTCCTTACTTAAGTCCTTATTTAGAACTTCTGTTTGCAAGAAGGACTGCGTAATTGGTCTCCTCCTCATCTACCCAAGCTTTGCTTTAGCTTTTCATGTCTAGGACTTGAATACAAATATCTCTAATGTGCTCACCCAAAATCTCTGATCAAATTCAAACCAATGTCATTTCTGCTCATAATAAAGTGACAGCACTTACCAATGGCAGGTAGGTTCCTCACTCCAGTCACTCAAGTTTTGGATAGATACTGTGTGCTGGGACAGAGATAGACAAACCCCCAATAAAGTTGATGAATCACAGGCAGAAATCTTTTTTTTTTTTTTAATGTAATTATGCATAGACTTCAACCTATATGTAATGAGCAAGTGAAAAGAGCCTCTTGTTGTGTTGCATCCTAGGCTCACCAAACATGATTACATGATCAAGGTCATCGCTTTCCTTTCACAAGTTGTCATCATCCCAGGAGTGTTTCTCTTGGAAAAGTCGCCAGCTTTACGTTAGTTGAAACACTTTGTTGAAATACAAGTCAACGGGTTGATTCTGCCTCAAGAAGCAACCCTGGCAATCCGTGCAGGAGAGCCTGAGATGCTCTGGCTCCCACACTGCTCCGTGACAAAGTCGCCTGCTGAAAAATCAGATGACAGGGGTGAGGGATTTTCCAGTGCTAACCTTCCCTGTGCTCTGCCCCTAGGGCATCCCAACACTTAGCTTCCAGGTGGCTGAAATAGCCAAGACTTAGATACCTGCAGCGATTGTGAACAGCAGTTTGGACAGACAGAAAATGGCCGCATGGCTTCCTCAGTAGGAGCCAAGGGAATCTTGGCCGGCAGGACACAGCTCTTCTCTCCTCGACACCCAACAGCAAACACTGCTGTAGCCGGTAGCGTTCAGGAGAGGAAAGACCAGAGAGATGCCAGATGGATAGAAGTGCAAAGCGGTTGTGCTCTGCAGCAAAGCCACAAGGCAGGCTGAAGAGCAGCTCTGCAGGTCCTCATGCAATTACTCATCTCCAAATGACAGAGAAGAGAACATGAGACCCGTGCAACGGAGCAGCAGGGGATGAAGCACATAATCCGCATACCAGAACAAGCGAGGGATTTGTTTAACCGTGGGCTGTAGCAACCGGCTTCCAGAAATCCATCTGCTCCCTGAGCAGCTGGATCCACTCGCACCGGGCACGTGACGCAGCTCGGACGGGTGCTGCTTCTCCTCTACACTGCACGTCAAATTGCACACCATGAGAGATAAAAAACCTTAAAATTAAGGTTTTAAGGCACCAGCTGAGTTTCTTCCAGTCCATTTTATTCACCAGGTGTTACTGTCCCATGCAGAGGCCACCACAGCACAGAGGGAATCTTGCACAGCCATGCAGAGCGGCTCTGCATGGGGTCTCCAGAGCAGTGTTAGCAGAGGTGGCCATGCCAGGAGGAATGAAGGGCAGAAGGGAAAACGCTGCTTCCAGAGCTGTCTGAAGAAGCCAGTGTAGCGTGGGGATTCCTGCCTGCTCTGTTCTGCAAACCACCACCTGGGACAAGTTGGAGTTTCCTCTCAATACACTCCCTGAAAAACAAATAATTTATTACTACTTGGGCTCATACGCATATTGATAAAGCAGGTTGACACCTGCAGTCAACAGTGATCAGTCCCAAACTGTGTGCACAGGGCTTAGGTGCTTTTTCCTTTTTTTTTTTTT
>VZSG01000546.1:437155-523833 GCA_013398315.1 Nothoprocta pentlandii
TATATATATATTTTTATATATATTTATATATATGTATTTATATATATATATTATATATAATATATATATTGTTTCATATATATATATGAAACAAAATTCTATTATGTAATTTAAATTACTGCACATTAATTAGCAACATATAGATAGTATAACTTCATCTACAGAACACCTTAAATAGCAACATTACCTGCAGGCCTCTCTCTCTCTCTCTCTGTAAAGTGGTGCTGTGACTACTGCACGTTTCATCATGTTCCCAACGATGAGCCTCATTTCTGTGGTCATCATAAGGTTGCCAGATCCAATATCCTCTCTGGATACCACAATTCACAACTACTAATTGTCACTGAGCAGAGAAATACAAGATAGCTCATTCTCCTGCTACAATTAAGATGGTATTACGAAACATATGACAAAATTTTCAGAGACTTCATAATGGACAAAGTTAAAGAAAGATCCAATTCTTTGGAGTATCAGAGATTTCACCAAGCCACAGAGCACCCTCAGAACATAATCCACAGCAAGACATCATGTAGATGCATTTGGAAACACGCAAACAAACAAAAGAACAAAAGAGGAAACCACCCAAGAATAACATCTTTTTAAATTTTCCTGGAGGGACTTTTCTAGCCAACAGAGGTGCATTCAATTAAAAGTGATTAAAAACAAACAGTCAATCTGCTAAAGATTAGGGAAAATACAGAACCAAAAAAAAGGAGGAATATGTGAGATTTAAAGACAGAGTGCAGCCTTATCGTACTAATTGTTTTATTTCCATAACATACATGGAAGTATGTTAGAGAATGTACAACCTATTTGTCCACAGTAGCTCTCTACTGTTCAGCAAAGTTCATCTTTTGTGCAGAGCCAAATTATTTATCAATTTATCACCCTTAGAGGGAATACTAATTCAAGTATTTGATAAGAATAAATAAATTACATGTGGAAGTGCATAACAATTTGATTAAACTTCATTGAAGTTTAGCAAGGAGCTACACCAGGCAGATAAGCATCATGGAGAGGTTTTCCCTTTTCTATGAGATCTACTATTTCCAGTTTGTCTGGAGGGACTGCAAAGCTCAGATTTGGGAGATGAAATACACTGCTATAAAGCAGTATGGTTTCTTTTAATGATGTCCGAAGGACCTTTCTCTGGGGACTGGAGTACTCTGCTGTTTCATCATCTATCAAACCATAGCATTCCTCTAAGAAGATTTATGAGGCTAATGTAAATCCTGTTAAAAGCAATGAGGCAGATCCACGTTTTAATCCTGATCCCAGCAAATGGGCAAACACAAGTATAAGACTAGTGTAGCTTTGATACCACAGTTATTTTTAATTTAGCGGGGAAGAAGCTGCCATCAGTGAGGCTATATCTGCTTGGGTCATCAATGAATTTGACCCTACACATGTATTTATGCACTTTCCTGTTGCTTGATGGGTTTCAAGGGAAGGCGAGAGTTTATGCGGGATGTAATAGCCACTTTGGTCCGAGGGCTGAAGTTATCTCTCCAGCGGAAACTTCTGGGTGGGAAAACCTGACACTTCGGAAAGCTTGCCAAAGGTTAGCGCAAGTTTATATTTACCAAAGGAACGTTTGACATTTCATTGATGCATCGCAAAGAGAAACCAAGGACACACCGGATGGGATTATCTCGCACTGAAACTCTTTAAAACAAACAGTGGGGCTGCCCAGTTGCAAGGAGAGCGACGTCGAGGCACGAGCTCCGAGGTGGAAATCGCTGCGACTCCCTGGGAAGCGTGAGCCCTGCTCCCAGCACAATGACACAGTCCTCACCTGCAACTCTCTCAGAGGAAAGTTGGCTATTTTTAAAGAGTTTAAAATAACTCCAGTACAACTTGCACTCCTCACCATCTTAAATATTTTGAAAACGATCTTAGGGAAAATATTGTTCCAAATCAGCTATCTCTAAGTTTTAGCACAGTGATTTTAAATTTCAAAGACATTTTTACTATTTTGCTGGCACTCCCTCTTATTATGGCAAGCCTTTCTGAAGCAAATAAAACCTATTTCTTTATGTGACCATTAGCAACAGACAGGAGTTTCCTACCCCCGACCTGCCACAACCTATGCTAGATTTGGGCTCACCACGGAGATGAGAACTCTGTCCTCTTTGCCAGTCATCAGGACACGTTTCCTATCTATGCTGACTTCAACTTTCAGGAAGCATTAATAAGAAAGAAACCTTTAACAGCAGTAACAATGCGCAGTACAAAAGTTCATTATAAGACCAGTTCATAAAATCAAAAGCTACAGAATGTGATATGCACGAATGAAACTGAAACCCAAGGTCTAGAACAGCAAACGAGAGATTATAAATTAGTTGTTGTTCTTTCTGTCTGGAAATAGCAATTCTTTAATGGGTTTAGAAACACAGCTAAGTATTTTGTTTTATAAATTCAAGAAAAAAAATATCTACTCTTGAGCCTTCTGCTGGGCAGCTCTTTCTCCTCTCACTTTTCCTCTTTTAAATTTTAAATACTGCATAGGAACCATTTGCTTCTGAGGTTCCCATAGTTAGGACCAAACCCTTCTCAGAGGAATTTTGGCACCTTATTAATTAGTTGGTTATGAGAAGGAGCTGCACTCTTTCAGTGACTCCTATTTTGCCATCAGTAAAGTGTGATCCCATAATAAATTTCCATCAAGCAAACTATTTCTGGTAATTCCCCCTAATTAACACCAGACTGCTAATAATAAATTAGGACCTACGTGTTTCTGATATAACCAAGATCTTGTCTGAGCACAAGATATTAACCAATGTCCCGAGAAAGTAAAACTCAAACTTAAATTAAGCCTTTGCTGGTAAAAGGATTTATATGCAATTTGGTGAGAAACTCTTTGAAGATCCCATGCAGGGCATTCTGACCAGCAAACATTTTGAGTGACAGAGAGGTTTGTTCTGGGCTGAGCAGTGAAAGTGGATTTATTGTGAAAACACACTGTTGAGCTTTAAGCCTATAAATCTTACATGGGATTACAGTGTCTTAATGAATGACTGACAGATCTCTTATTTTTGTCGGTGCATTTTAATGTTACATGACGTTGTGATTGATAGAAACCAAACTTTTGCCATTAAAATGTCAAGTGTGGACTTGATGCCCTTAAAAGTTTGGCTTCTGGAGTTTAATATACTGTTTGCAAATAGACTTGCATTTGTCTCATTCATAGCCTAAACACTGGAGGGGAGGCAAATTTTCTGTAAAGTTGCTTCTAGGTTTTATGGAGCTATGTGCAGTGTTTTCCTTCCCTTGTATAAACACAGGTAGAAAACACCAGGGCATTTGCCTGGTTAGAAGATATTTGGCTAAGAAGGACCTTACGAGGCTGCTGTTATCGCGACGTATTTGACCATGGTACAGTAGACCATTAAGTGTCCCTTGGTGAAAGTGGATGATGCCCTGTGCCACAGTTAGGTACTGTGTCGGATACCCACCACAGCAGGTAGCATTTCATTTGCTAGCCTCGGCCAAGGGCAGACACTGAACACGTCTAAAGAACCATTGCAAAGTATTCTAGTTGGGCAATGAAGTGAAATAAAGATACCAGATAGTAATTAGCCTACATTAAGTTGTATGGTGTTGTGCATTCTACAATGCCTAATACCATTTTTTCCATAGCTCATTGCATTTTATGGAAAGATGCAGGATTGGAGACTCTCTGAAGCTGGAAGGTGCCTCTGGAGATCACAGCCCAACATGGTGCTCAAGCAGAGTCACTTACAGCAGAATGCCAAGGGCCGTGTCCAGTAGGGTTTTGAATGTCTTCAAGGACAGAGAATCCACAACCTCTGTTCCTCACAGTTTAAAAGAATGAGGTTTTTTTCTTCCCCCCTTCATTTTGCTGTATTTCAATTTGTGCTAATTGCCTCGTGTTTTCATGGCACACCATTTCTTTCCTCCCCAAGGCAGTTACACACATTGATAAGATGCCCCTGAGCAGCTACTTCTGGAAGTTCAACAGTCCCAGCTCTCTCAAACTCTCCTCCTATGAGAGATACTCAAATCTCAAGAAATAAGCAACGACACCCACTCCATTCCCACTCCTCCCGCCGAAAAAACAAGTACACACCTGAACAGAACAACATATATTGAACCACTACTCATTTTTTGCTCTTAAGTTTATTGCATCGTTATATTAAGCATTTGTTATATTTACACAAAATTCTCCATTATTTAGTATAAAATATACTGAAACCATCTTCATAATTCTTTTTGATCACTTATAAAGACCTTCTGCCTGCCAAGAGAGTTAAAACTAATTATCTCACAGGCAGAGTTCTGCAAGAGAAACTAAATCCTGAATGAAAATGCATGCAAAAAAACTACAGTAGTAATATTATTAATTTGTCTCCCCATTTCTGAAAGAAGGGCCTAAGCACCAAACTTGCTAGCATTCCCTCAAAACAAGAATATGATAGATCTGTCACAGGAAATATAGCTGGGAATCTTATGAAAATCCAAAATGAAAATAAGCCCAAAATAATGGTGATGATTTTTGCTATGTCAAGTCTGCAGTCAAATATACGTATATGTGCATATATACATATGACTCAATATACACACACATATAGGTATTTGTGTATACAGAAGATATGTATATATAAATACACACCCCTCAAAATATCCGCAAGTTAATATGCAGGCTTACAAATAAAAAAAATACAACGATATCAGCATGAAACAATCCTAACGAGAAAAAAGAAATAAATACTTAGTGAGATATATGGCGTTATTATAAAGTGCTCTACTAAAAATCTCACTTATTAAAATAATGATAAACACTATGTTCCTTTTCCTTTTAGTTCATTTATATAATTTGGTAGAGCCATTAAATACTCCTTATGTATCAGTGATTCCTTTTCTAATTTTAAACAACTAGACCAAGCAGAACTTACAAGGCAAAGCAGCTACACGAAGCAGTAATATTGGAGCCATTCAGGCCTCTGTCCTCAAATCTATTAACCATCGCAGAACTTGAAGTTCCAGAGAATATTGATTAATAAGTGTAATTCCAAAAAAGGTTAAGACTGCAAAATTTACATGTAATTTTAAGGGCTTGGGCAAATGTTGTACCTGTTGAAGAGTTTCCATCCTACTTTAAATGGCACGGTTTGAGTTACAGAAATTACTGAGTGCTTCATCCCGTACATTCCCTTCCTCTTCGCTCGTGCATGAGCAACATAGCTCCACTGAAACCCCGTATTTGAGTATCGTTTCTCCACAATCTGCTAACCTCCCAACCGACTTCATTTTGCCCAGCCTGCCTCTATCCTGCTAGTTTGCAGCCAAACCCACATCTACAAAGGCATATAAACATCTTTTAACAGCTTTACACTACTTCTTCCATACTGCCAGAAGTTAAAAAAAGGCGGTAGCATTGAAGAAAAACAACTTAGGAAACAATTTCAGGAAATAAACTGAAACAGTCCAATGCATCGATCTTACTGAATGAGTATCAACGTGAAACTCAGGGAGCTGCAGAAGCAGCAAGGTCTCCTGGTTTGCCAGGAGCACATAAGGACAGTATTGTCCCCGCTCCCTTGCAAGAACCAAGGGACACTGAACTGCCTAGCTCCATGTTGTGTTATTCAACAATACGTTCCTTACATCTGGAGGAAAAGAGAGGAAAACCAAGCTAATAAAAGCTGCAACAGCTGAGCTAGAAAGTAAGTTTTTAGTACACTGACTGGCGAGCCACCAATATACATATTCATAAAGATAAAGAATGTACTGAGAGAAGAACAATGTCCTCAGTTGCACTTGAGAAGGTTCCCTCATTGGACACCAAAGCCTCACATTCTGGGTAGAAAACCTTCTTGTGCGCAGATTCAAGGCAACTTCCCCTTTCTAAGGCACTTAGCACTATCTAAAACCTGAACTGTGAACACAGGCACATGAACCCCCCGCTCCCTCACATCTAAGATCTGATATGACATTTTCTTCCTACCAAACACACTTTCAGTAGCATTTTTTTGGCTACCAGTCTGGTAGTACACACTATGATTTAAAGAAGTATGTCCAATCTACGTTTTCTTCTAAGTGTCATCTTTTAAATTATTCTGGTCCCCTTGAAAAGGGTGAACTATTTCCTCCCCTGAAATGCTTTACATCAGTCTCAGTCCTTTGCAGACCCAGAGATGCAACTGCCAAAGGCACAGGTATGTGTAGCTGTGCAGGAGGCCTGATGAATATGAGCAACAGATAAAAACCCCAGTTACTGAACTCTCCCATCTAACCTTACCACTGCTTTGAACTCTTCTTTTCATGAAAAGCTTAAATCCTTCCTGAAGAATATTAAACAAACATCAGCACAATAAAGTGATCTGGGTAACTGAAACCAACCCCCCATCTTTTTGTCTGTTTGTTTGAACAACAGCAGAACCAGCAAAATTTCTAATAGCAGGTTTTTATTTTCATAAAAGTTTCCCCCGTCTAATATTGAAGCAGATATAAAGCCAATACAGTAATATGGCAGGTAGGAAGGTAAAGGCACTCTAACAGTTTGGCTTGAGTGTGTGGATCTTTTTGTGAAGCAAAACCCTAACTGATAAGCACTCCAAAGATCAGTGTACAAAGCCCTAAAGTTTCCACAAGTCTCTTGCATTTTTAGAAAAAATGTATATAAATACTTCTAACCAACTATTTAGAACGAACATTTTAACCTTTCTTTCCACCCAGTACATTTGCTAAATAAGATGAGTTCCCAGCATCAGATGTTGACAGCGTGGGCATGTTTCTTGCACAGTGGCTTGTCCTTCTTGGAGAAGAAAGTCTGGCCCTCCAAACTGTCAGAACACACCTGAAATGGGAGTGAAAAGAAAACATGAACCAATTCAGATGGATGCATTGTAGGACACATTATTCAGCACGCCAAACCATGGCATGTACAAATATATTCAAAAAGTAGGAATTATCAACCCTTTCTCAGGTTTGTTCTTTGAGATAAAACAAACAGCGGATGCAAGCATGGTCTTCTCCTTTTTATGCCAATAAGCTCTCAACTGGGAGCAGAGTTAGCTCACCATTTGAAAAACACCCTGTCATTAGGGTTGCCTTTTTTTTCTTGGCTGTCAACAGGAGCAGAGGATGGGCTGGCCACGGTGTAAAAAGCACTCTAGATGTTATAGAAATACAATATATGTTCCTTTACTGCCTGAAAAGCTTGCTCCGAGGAAGTAAACGCCATGGGTTAGATGCTGGGACACGTGGCTGTGATCCAGCCAAAGGATGTGGACTGGAACCAAAAGCTCTGAACAGCAATGCACCTCAAAAAGAGCTGGAAAAGGGCTTTGCTTAGGAGGACTCTTTGGGCTTAGGAAGGCTTGAGGCATGTCCCGTAGCATTCAGGTTAGCACAAGTACGGCTACTACGGAGTGGTACTTACTGAGCACACGAAGCACGTGTCATGCCAAGTGTGGCCCAGGGCTTCGAGGAAGCGGTCGCCAGCTTCGATGGGGAACTCACAGCCGTGGCACATGGTACCGAAGAGGGCATAGTAATCTGTACCAAACAAACACAGATTTTTAGTGTGAAGCACACACAGGAAAGGAAAATGGTCCCTTTGTAACCTTTGTGCTTCTCCCTGAACAGCACTGGCTTTGCATTTGTACTGTCAAGCCTGGTAATTCCTGGGACAAACAGGCAGATAAGGGGTACCCTGTTTCACTCTCTTCCCCATCCTTGTGCTTTCCACCTAGCACTGCTTCCATCTTCTCGGTGCTTCATTTCTGGAGATCCTTGAGACCATCTGGTTTTGATCCTAAAGTGAGTCTACTAATTTATATTGTGTCAAAATCATTTCCAATCAATCACTGGAGTTTGTTACATGGAGTTACTGTTACTGGAGTTTGCTTAAAACAAACCGAGGCTCTAACCACAGTCTTCACTGCACTTAAGATCAGTAGGATAGCTGCTGGCGATTGGTATCTCTAATAGGTATTCAAGTCATTCTTTTTCGGGCACTGATTTACTAGGGATCGGCTCACAGCCATGCCAAACAGGCACTGCCATTGTAACATGATGTCTTCTTAAGATACTTAACAAAGTGGCAACCAAAGCAAAGCTTTGGAGTTCATGCTTTACAAAAGCACTCCCGCGTTGGCAGGGAAATTAGATGTTGAGGTCATTAGATGTTGGGGTCCTTTCTTAAGGAACCTTATATAAGGAGCACTGAGTAGAGCACGGGTAGGTTTTGTTTCTCTGCTCTATCATATGGACTTGCTGGAGTGCTGATGCTTACTGCAACACAGCCATCAGAGGCTTATCACATGCGCCAAGCACACAAGAGTCCTGTTTTGGGTTAGCAAAATAGTGTTTTATATGATGACCTCCAAGAGCATCACGACAAGAAGCACCTAAGCAGGCCTGGGAATGCTCCACAAAGCAAAGCACTCGATGGCTAACAGGGATGAGAATCGCCTTTGTCCACCGCTTTCATAACCCATGCTACTGGCACAAATTTGAAAGTGTTCAAGTGAAAAAGAAGTGGTAAAGAATGTGAATTGGTAGAGCATCTCTGCCCCAAGCCCCTGTAGAGCAAGGTCGCAGGATCACACTGCTGCAGCTCTTTGCATCCATGTTAATTTATGCAGAATCTTTTACTGCTATTTTCCTGGTGCCAGCAGCTGAAACCATTTTTAACTTGGCCTCAGTAGGTGTTGATAAGTTTATTGGCTTTTCTTCTAAAGAAAGAGCAATAGATAAGGCAGAATAAAGGGCATCAGTTTTCTTTTCCTTTCACACGCTCGAACTGTGATAGCGCCGAAGCCTTCCAGCACAGACTTCTCATAAAGCAGTAATTTATTGCTCGCTGCACCCAGCACTTTCAAAACTAAGATACTAGTTCTGCACTGAGATGAAAGGTTCAAAGTTGCAGATATCTGCAGATCTGATTTAACTGCAACATCTACATCTGAAAATGGGACATTTTGCAGATCAAGACCCTGAATGCCATTAATTGAAAGTGTTACAATTTCTAATTCAGGTTTTAAATTAGAATCCTCCTCTGCACTAGAACGAAGGAAAGCTGGCAGTGACATTTACTCCTTATTTCTTTAAAATTAGTCATAGGCTCTTAAATCCAGCTGGATTGAAAGTCTTTGAGGAATGAACACATCTCAAATTAACATCTAGTTGGAGCCAGAGCCATTACAACACATCATGGCCATAACACTTCGCAGAACATGTCTACATTAACTTGTGCTAACAACTTGCTATCTCAGAAATAAATGTTGTGAAAAGTGTAATATTCTCGACATGTTGTCACAGGATTTCCTGCCTGAGATATAGAAAAGTGCACAGTGTGCATGGAAGCCATGTAACAGCAGCACAAATCAATGCACCGTGCAACACCAGGGTCACCCGATAGCAGGAACGAGAACCCAGTGCTAGCAGAACAAGCCCGGTCATGAGTTTTCCACCCAAAGGGGAATTATCGATTATTTCAGTACTATTTCTGGATGATCAAATAGTCTTCGGATTCCTCCAGGATGAGATTTCACCACACGGGAATTCACTCACATATCCCCTTCTGTGCTACTCCCAAGGTGCAGCAGAAGCAACATATTACTGTGCTTGGGTCATTGATTTAGCAATAACCTATTCTGCCCTTCCACATCTGCCAACAGCTCTTCAAATCCACCCTGGCAGAGGAATTTGGAATAACTGTCCCTGCTTTCCATGCTGGACTTCCTCATACCTTCAGTAGCAACCACCCTTCATGGCATCCACGGTGAGCAGGACCAACTGGGAATGAAATCTTAACTTCAAATGAATGACCAGGTTTTCAGGCTATGTCTCTTCCCACTCATTCTACTTCCACCATCTATATTCCCATCAAACTCCAGATAAAATACAGCATTCATTATAGTCAAGGAAAAAAAAAACATACAGAAAAGTTGCACTGAAGTTTCTACTGCGGACATAAAATAGCATGCAAAATAAACATTTTGGAGATTTTTTTGTCTTTTGAATTTTATGAAAGTGTTTTATAAAAAACATTAATTTCTCTCCTATGTGGGAGGGCACCTGGAAAGTTTTATACAAACAAAGACATCAACAGGAATAAACAAATATTATTCAATCTATGAAAAAGTTAAGATTCACAAAAAGGGCTAAAACACGAACCAAATTTCAAAGCAAGCTGTATTTTTCATACAATATTGCACATGAGGTTTTCAAGTACTGTAATCAAAATAGTGTATTCTCACCCCTCCCTGACAGCCTTTTTATTGTAAGCTTATGTTCAACAGATGTTATCCCCGATTCTGCAACAAGTTCTTCCTGGGGGAGACTACTTGCTCTTGGATGCAGCCTCCCAGCTGTGAATAGGACTATTCAGAGGAAATACACATTGCCATCACAGGCATCTTCTTGTCTAGCAAGCATGCAGGTTTACATAAGACCCATATTATCCTAAAGCCAACCAGAAAATCACCCCAAAGTTAACACTTTGGTGTATCACTGATGCCTAGAGTTGAGATGGAAAAAGTAAAACTGAAGCCAAAGAAGAAAATCTCCCCAAACGCCCCGAGAGAAAGAAACCTACTGCAAACTCCAACTATCTCCAGCACTGGTTTCCAACACAAAATCAAATATCCAAGTTACACAAATTGACTGGGACTGAAGAAAAGCTTGAGAAAAAGTACATTTCTTTTGTCTTTCATCTTACGAAAGCTCTGGCTCCATGCATTAGATCTTACCCGTCTCACAGTAGGGATCACCGTCTTCTAAGTGGAAGACATTATTGCGGATTGGGTTGTGACAGGCCACACACACGAAACAGGAGACGTGCCAAGTTTGCTTCAGAGCATTTATTACTTCCTGTGGGAATCAGGAAAAGTGCTATTAGCACGTTATTCTGATGTGAGGACTAGCTTGTGGCGACCACGCTCCTACCCTCGATTAGTTTTGAGGCTACTTTGCTGCCTGCTGCGACTCTGAAAAGGGGTCGTGCATGCAGTTTCTGCCAGTGTTAAACTTCTCAACAGGCTGTATTTATGGCACACTTGCCAGAAGTAGCTCTTCCACTTTCGGAAAGTTCACGTGGAGCAGGACAGGCTGAGCGACAGATTGATTAATTTGTTTCCATCTTAATTTACATCTTGCTCGGAACGATCCCCCTGATCTGAGAAAAACGCCATCTTCCATTCCTCCTCATTTGTGAATATTTAATCAGAAGACATTGCATAGAAAATTATGACTGCTCTGCTCTGTTTTGGAAGAGGATGCAGTGCCAAGCATGACTTGAGAGGTGCTTTGCCAAAGCCCTGCGTGACCCCAGTTACATACGGGTGCAGACTCTTTGGTTTCTGCAGTGAAGCACTCGATGGTGAGCTGGCGGGCTCACTTGAGCAATGCTAAGGAGGATATGCATCTCTCTGCTGACATTACCATAAGGAATATTTTAGTACTCCAGAGCTAAGACTGTGTGCTAGCCTACCGGTCTGCCTGAGTGTTCGGTTTAACTAAGGAAGCTAGGATTATTATTCATGCTTTCCTTGATATCTGTAAAAAGCTGCCAATTACTAGCATTTTGCTCAGAAAAGTCCAGCAGCTACAGAACAGGAGTTGACCTCGCAAAGCGGCCCCTTTTCTCAAACAGCGTCAGAGACTGAAAATGGCCAACGTGAGAAGAGGCAGAGAGTATCTTCTGTATTACTGCTGCCACCAAAAATGTGCCAAGTGGGTGGTCACTTACGCCCAGGATCTTCCTCTGGCAGCGCGAGCACTCGGGGGCGAAGAACTTCTCGTAGCAGCCCTCGCAGTAGAGCGCTCCCTTCTCCTCCACGAAGCCAATGTAGGCCATGGAGGCCTTGCAGTGGGCACAGTTGAACTCCTCTGGGTGCCAGGACTTCCCCAAAGCCACCAAGAAGGGTCCCCTGGTGAGGAGGAAGAGACTAGTCAAGAGAAGTCAACCAACATGGCCTCCTGGGAAGAGTGGCAACAGATTTGCCTACAAGATCTCTGCCACTAAAAGAAAAAAAAAGTTCCATATATATCCAACCACATTTACCTACTGCAGGCAGATATTTGATTCACTGCTACCATCAGCTCTTTCAATTTGCATTGAAAAATGTCAATTTGTGACTCAGAAATCTCTTGCAAATATCATAATATCAGTATTCATTTAAAAATATATTCAACATGTTAATTTGCCACCTTTTTTAAGAAATGCATTTACTTTATTGAGGTGCCTTCTAGGTCCCAACTGCCCTTCAGAGCTGAGGTTTCAGAAGAGCTTTGTGGTTCATGCTCACCTCTCTAACCAGGTTTCCCACTTTTGCAGTATCAATAAAGATGGCAGTCTTCCTATAACGTGTCACTTCTGACTGATCTAATATTTCACCACAAATAAAACAGTGTAAAGCACTAGCATCACCACCCTGCTTGCTAAATACTTCTTGGAAGCAGAGAAAGGAACAAGAACGTTCTTGTTAAGACAAGATTTTCATATGAGCAAAGCAAATCTAATGGAGAAGGAAAAAATAAATAAAATCTGCTTTGAGGGTTACACAAACTGCAAGGTGAGAACTGAGGGAAGCAGTGAGCAGAAGGGGGCTTCACTGAGAGGTGCGGATAGTTGTTTTCCTTGCTCCTCCACACATTCTCCAGACATGCTATGCAGGTCAAACAGAAGAGCAGGCCCATTAAAGATATACTAAAAAGTTACATGTCTAAGAAGTGGTTTTGGCTCAAGAAGCCATGGTCATTCAATGCCATAGGGTAAAGTAACCAACTCCACGACACATTTTGGCTTCACAACAGGTGTACTCTGCAATGCTACTTGATCCTCCTCCTACCTTTTCATAGGTAACACTACCTCCCAGGACACAAACTGTAATTATGCTAAAACTCACACACTGCAAGTTATTGCAACCCCCCGAGCACGCCGTGTGCCGCAAACACTGGGCATGCTTGGTGTCAATTAATGCTCTCCAAAATGAGACGACGCTTGCTCTGAATAATTGAGGTGTGCAGCACGTGAAACATGAGGATTCAACCACTCGGGGCAATTTAAAGACAAGCCACACAGGCATAAATAAGTCTAACTTGATTCAGCTCTACAGAACGAGTGATTCGAGAGAGGGATTCCTTTTCATCCATACTGCCCAAGTCAAGGGCACCAGCTACCATGACACACAAATACCAGAGCACTCCTGAAAAAAATGAAGTCTCTCAGGATTTTTTTTTAATATAGTCCAAGGAATTAATTCTGTATTCCTTGCACTTGTTACACGAACAGGGTCTGCTACTATTCTTCCTCTTCTCATTTAGGCCCTCTGGTTCATAAACCGACCTCTCTAGCATTGACCGCAGTGCACCTCGCTCTGCAGGAAGAAGAGAGACCAACCTAATGACTTGGTTGCAATGGGCACACATCGGGGTGCGCTTTCCTGCAGGGATATGCTCTGCCCTCTGAACCAACGTGTCCAGCTCCGCAGGGGCCACCACCGGCTTCTCAGGGGGGGCGGCTGTTCCCGGTGCCTTGGCACTGTTCGATGTCCATCCGCTTGCAGAGACTGTGGAAAAGAGGACAAAAGCCATTAGAACAGTGGCTATCTGGATGCAGTAAATTGTTCTGAAAGAGGAGCTATGAGCAAAATGTGTCTGCTTGCCTCCTTGAAACAAAAAATTAAGAGCACTTGTCTCCCTGCAACGCTTCCAAGCAAGACTGCCCTTCCTCCTTAACAAAATGTCCATAGAATAAGGTAAAGGAGCCTGGGCTAGCGTGCAGAAGCAACATATTCAACATATTAAAGAAATTAGGTGAAGCAATGCACAACCTGCAAAGGTGTTATTTTGCCTTAAATGCAAAAGCTGAAGCCAAGAATATAAACCTTTCAACAGAGACAGGAGACTATGACATACCGACCCCAAGTATTTCAGAGTACAATAGATCACACTAACACAACGAACAGCTTAAACAAGTGTATATACTCAATGCAACACGTACAGGAACTTAAAATACAGTACTGTATACAGAAAGCATATTTCGAGACCAAGTTTAAACACTGGCCTAGATCACTCAACATGGCCAGGGTGAAGCATTCCAAAGGCAGCGTCCATATCCACTCTAGCGGACTCAGGAGCTCGATGGAAAACCCCCACATTCGGGAACGTATACATCCATACGCTTGTGTTCTGGCTCCTGAGGCTGCGGGGCAGACACGGGCCTTTGCAGAGGACTAGAAATGTATTTACAAAAATGAAACGCACAGATGACACCGTTACCAAGGGCAACAGGGAAAAACAAACACTCCTCTGCTTTTCTTTCTCCTCTATTGATATATGCACCTTGGTAACGTGCGAGCCACAGCGACACAAGTTTATGGAAGTAGTTATTCCTGTCAAGGAGGAGATTTTTTTTCTTTTTTTCGAGTGCTCTGATGAAACACATGTCCATGGCCTTTTATTTGCACCCACAGGGAAGGGAAGCCAGCACTGTTCATAGTCTCCTGGCTTCAGTGCAGCCGTACCAAACCTTGCAGATCCAAAAGCAAAATAAAGAGCTGAGAGAAGCAACGAGGCAAAGATTGCATCCCGCAATCATGCACCTTCCCAATGCGAGGCCATGGCATCTACAGGCAGTTTTGCCTTTTTTCTTAACTGAAAATGAGCTTGTGGAGCTCAGAATCTTTGTGCTAACTCTTCCTCTCTCACCTTTTGCATCAAAAAATAAATAAATAAAAAATTCTCATTATCTCCCTAGACAAAAAGCCAAACTCTAGTAATTTTTTTTTTTAATCAGTCTGGGGTCCTGTATGAACAAAGCCCCTCTATTTAAGCACATTTGCAGGCTAAGGAAGTACAGCTGGAAGAGACATCCTTTTCAACACCAATATCTTAGTACTACCATTATGCTCAGTATTAACCTACTTACATAGACTCAGTATCTTCTTCTGCCTAGTCCTTACCAAATACAGCAGCAAGCCAGTTGCACACATTTGCTGCCTAATGAACTGGTTGGTTTATCATATTTTCTAGATTTGGGTCATTTCAAGGTTGATGCATTTTTGGATTCCTTCCAGTATCTGAAGTAGCAAAAAGTATACCAGTTCATCAGTTCAGTTGTTTTAATATAAGCCTAGTGCTTATGTGTAATGCATAATAAATCAGTGTGTAATATCTTGAAATATAACATTAGTGTTGCTGAGTAGCATTCAGTATTACAGAAGTATTTAGAAATGCGCACTTCTGAAGCACTTGCTCTTGAACAAGTCACTGCTACTGTAGCTATTCAGATTATAAATGCCAGCTAAACTCAAAGTGTTGAACAGATAAAAAAGGAAAAGGTGTCAAAACGGTTTTGAAGACCGAAACAAAAGTGTTTTTGATTAATAGCACTTTACTTCACTATCGTCACACATAGCCTCTTAATTTTCAGGTCCTATTTCATGAGAAGACAAAAACATGTAGTAAAATCAAATTTGCTTGAAGACTCCTTCCCCCATCAATCAAACTGGAGCAGCTTCTAGTGCCCTGCTAGCGGGTGTCTGAGTTACACACTGAATCCCAAAGTACTTCAGCAAGCTCTTATTTGCAGGGTAGTTAAAAGCCTTTCTGATTGCTTAAAAGAAAAGGGGAAAAAAATTACAAACACCACAATATTCCCTTTCCTTTGATCTCCTTAAAGCTTTTATTAATGTTGCCTTTCTGAATGATGCTTTTCTGAATGCAGCCCAACTTTAAATTACTGCCTGGCCAGGAGCAGAAAAAACTTTCTCCCAATGTTAGGCAAATCTGATAGCCCTTCCCGAGCTACTCAAAGCACTAAAATACATAAATAAAGGGAAAAATAGGTAGGAAAGGAGAAATAACTGGGAAATATCTGGGGAATACAGACTGTCTACTGACAACCGTGTACTAAAGCACAAATTCTCCTTCGGAGGAAGACAGGCTACAAGACACGAAGCAAGTGTGGGGAAACGGCAAACAAGCCCTTGAGCCTTCAGGTGCTTCTATATTTACCAGAGTACTTTTGGCTACTGGACTGAAAATGAGTTTTAAAAGCTGTCCCCTGTAAATATATGTCACTACCTGGTCTGCTTTGGTGGGAATAGGCACTTACTGCCTAAGCCTTTTACCTGCCTGAAATACCAAGTGTTTAGATGGCACTGTGTTTTCTCATGGGTCAGAAATCTGCCTTTCGTGCAGTTTTAGCACAGGTCCATTGCTCCCACTGTAGCCCAATGAACACTATTGCTTTCTTCTTGCATCACCACCAGCTGCCTTTTTACTATCTACATGGACTCCCAATGCACACTTATCATCACCCCACCTCACACAGCTACAGAATTGCAAAGATTAGACCATTTATTTTCCTAGAATGAACACTGTTGCTTCCTAATGAGAGCTTCTTGATCGCAAAGACCTTCTTGAAAAGCCTTAAAGACCTTCTTAAAAGGCAACTTTCTGCAGGCTTTGCTCCACCTTTGCTCTCTTTAATGAAACCCACTGAAGCACGTCCCGTTTCCACTTGGTTATCCCCACAGCTAGCACTGCTAAAAGAAACCAGATTATTAACTTCCTACATTATTAGGTTTAAGTTCAGCAGAGCCTTCATGTTTGCTCTCCCTGCGCTCCTCAGTAGGGCCAGTTTAATGTTTAACGTGGTTTGGGGCAAGCAAAAGCCAGGGCCGTCTCCTCCCAAACACCCCAGCACGCGGCAAAGCCAGGGAAGGCCCTTTGGGAGCGAGATGGATCCGATGCCAGAGGCGCTCGGACGGAGGCTCTCGGCGCGTAGCAACAATGCAACGGCCTGGACTGTTTAACGCTCACTTAAACATAACATCAGGCTCTGCGCAAGATCTATAAATAACAACGCTACTTGAACCGGCAGGAGTTGCCAGGGTTTCGGTCTTCCCGTGCCGTGATTTATGGACTGCTATCGAACTACTGTATTATAAATGGAAAATATAAAGGTTCGTACGTCCAATTTTTCTGACTGCTCCTAATATATCCATACAGTGAGAGATCTTCCAGTTCCTCCCTTCCCAAGCAAGCAGATGGCCGGATAAAGCAATGTGTTGGAGAAGTTCGGCTGTCAACTCATTGCCTAACCCCCTCCCCATGCTGAGGTCTGCGTGAAACTGCACTAGTTACATGGAGAAAATCTAAGGATAAACAAGGGGGGAAAAAAAAAAGAAGTTTTTCTCCTCCTTGGGGTTCCTGCAGAGAACTGTAAGTGCCATCAAAGCTACAGCCCACTGGAGATTAAAGGCAGAAATGGAGATCTCTTCACCTCCCTACATAAAAGACTTTTATTTCTCTGGAATGGTACTTTAGAAAACCTTTTGGTTGCTTCCCCAGCACTAAGCTCCTATTTTGACTCTTGACAGCTTGACTATAACCAAGGGGAGTGTGAAGGCCCGGTCTCACTTAACACACATATTATCTACCAATCCATTGAGGTGAGGTATAAAGCTGAAGAGTGATAAGTACATGTTTACCAAAGATATACAAGTCGATGTTTTCACTTCACTGTACAAATACAGAGCACAACTCCACCTGGACACCTCCACCCGGTCCTCCACCTGGACACTTGAACAGGACATCACTGCCCCGAGTTGTTAGGAGCAAGGGCGCAAAGATGCTGTTGACTTGAAGAAATCAAAGAGCATGGTCATCCTAATTTTGATAGCTAGCAGGTGTATATTCCCAGTGGGTGTGAAATTATCACAAAAATAAACAGTCTTTACCTCTCTTTAAACAAGCAGAGAAAACATGCATAGTACACCAAAATTTGTTAGAGTAGCATATGAATTTAGCAACATTAAATCATAGGAAAATTGTCAAGGTGGTCACATCTGCAACAGAGAGCAGAGTAGCCAAGCACCTCACATGAAGAAGTACACAAGGCCATGCTGCCTCCAAACTATATTGGGCACATTTCTGTACCACTCCTCCGATCCACCCCTTCTTAAGCACAGGTATTCCAAAAAAAAAAAAAAAATCTTTTTAAATATGTTTTTTCACCATGTCTGCAAGAGTTGCAATTTCACACTATCATCAAATTAAGGCTGACATTTATAAATTGCTCTGGTTTCACAATGGGTTTTGCTTGGCTAAGTCCGAGTTCACATTACTTAACTTGTAAGAATAAATTCTTGCGGTTAGCTGTCACATGACAACATAATCATTTAGATTAGATGAAAAATTAATAAGAAAAACAGCCTACACCCCTAGATCAGGAAGCTTTTGTGTTTTGACCTGTCAATCATACTACTCTTTATGGACAGCACTTTGTTTTTCTGAGTAGCAACTGCCCAGAGCAGGAGCAACCTTTAACAGCCTTTTCCAGGGAAAATGTCTGTAACTGTTTAGATTTTGGGACATGGACAGCACCAGGATTTGCCTTAACAACTCACAGTGTTATTCCAGCCTCTTGTCCGAGTTCAGACCATGGTCTTCAATGTGCAGGTATCCCCTGCTCAGAGTCCCCAGTAATTAGTCTTGCCTTTAATTTCCTGTTCTATCACAGGAACAAACCGAGATGAGATGGCCCCAAAAACAAAGTGTGCAACTCTAAGGACAAGGTGATGTTGACCCAACAGGGTCGTTTGCATTTTTAGCCTGTTAAACACTCCCAGAGCTGAGGGGCCATCAGGCTAAGTGCCACAACCTGGGGGGTCCCTCACGTCAGGAGGAGCATGAACAGAAAGAAGCATGGGAAATAAAACGCAGGAAAAATAAAGGTGTGGAAAAATAAACCAAAAAGCAAACAAACCCTCCACAAAAAACAGAGTGCCACAGTCCATGGCTTTGTGGATCTCCAGCAAGGCTATACAGGGAGGATATGCATTTTGCTATAGCATAGTTAATCTCTTTGCCTTCCCCTCTCTTCCAAGTTTTTTACTATTCGACCTTACGGCAAAACTCCCCCCAGCTTTGATACAGGCTGGATTTTTACTGCATGCCCTGTAGCAAAAGTCTCCAGGGCCAGTCCTGAGGAAGGAGACAAAGACCTGAATCGTCAGCATCTGTGGGACAGGAGATCAAGTCACACCTAGGAGCACGTTTGCATTTTCTCCCGCTCTTAAAGTTCTCATATTATCAAGGGAGCAAGAAACTGGGAGGAAAAAAAAGCAGAAATAGAGTGAGACAGTGCACACAGGATAGCTCCAGAGATGCTAAACGCACATCGACCAAACGCGCATACACAACTGCAAGGAAACAGCAGCTTTTTTCGAAAGGAGCTGCCTGGGGAGCAATTTTTCTGTGCTTCCAAGCTCTGCCGAGCAGAGCATGTGCACAGCACATGTTGCTGGCCAGGAACTCGGTCGCAGGTATTGCCGAACACGCTGAAAGCAGAGGCAACCTCACGTAAGAGCCGCAGCACTGCAGCCTGCGCCGCCTCTGACCATCACACATCCTACTGCCCTTTCTGCAAGAACAGTTTGTCTCCTGGCCAAACTCCAGTCCAGATAACTCTAGTCATTGCATAACTCTGCTCTGTTAAGTTGCCCTGGCATCGTGGGCTCACATACAGTAAAATGCTCTGGGGTTCCCAGGGAATGAGCAATGCTACCTGCGTATAAGGCAACAGTCAGATGCCAAACAGTAAAATAGCTCGCTGCAGGGTAGCTGGGCTTTTGGTGAGCAGCTTGTTTATGCATTTGAGTATAATCATCTTCCAAGCTTCCCTCTCTGCTGCGTGAATAAAACACCATAAATTAAGTTTAAAGGCTAGATATTCTAATAGCCCTCATTTAACATATGGTAGCAGCCACAACTTGGCTTTCAGCAGGGTTTATATCCTGCTTTTCCCCAAGCCCGGCTTCTTACTTGCATACAAACATAGAAGAGAGCACGTGGAAGCCCTCAGCTCCTTTGCCAATGAACAGTCCTGCAACAACGAGGCTTTATCCCAGAGAAAAATAAAACCTATGCCGCTTTTGTGCTGGGTGACTGGCACATAGTAACTCCCTTTTGGATAGGTGTCAGGAATCCTTGAAAAAGGATCCGACAACTGTCGTGAAACAACTCCAAGTGGACACCTTTTCCAGGTGTTTCCAAAGAACTCAAACGCTTCAAGCACCCTGAGCGAATTTTCCTACGGATAGGCAGCGAGGAGGTCCTAACACATGGAGCTGGATTTAACCCGGCTAAACCACTGCATCGCTTTGGCACATTTAGGTAGGATTATGTCTTGCTCCTGATTATTTGCTAAGATGGACTTCAACTACAAAATTAAGCAGGCTCCCAAGGCAGGGGAGAAGGAAATTGGGTTATTGGTTTCAAATTCTTTTGGGTCTACAACAACAAATTTTGTTCAGTCTACATAGCATTGGCTGTTTTAATTTAAGGAAAGGAAGAAGCAAGCTATTTCTGGTTTTCCTAGTTCAGTAAGTCCTAGCACCCAGAAAACATCAAAACTTGAATGCAGACCTCCCTTTCCACCATATAGACATGTTAAAAACCTGCAAATGCCTGAAAATGTCCCCCAAAAAGCTGCAGACAGGCCCAAATCCCAGTACTAGCTGCAGATTTGTAATTCAGGCCACTTACACACTACAAAATTATTTTAAGCATTCTGAAATGGCCTGTTTCAAGTTTTCACACATTTTCAAACTCTTCTAGAACAAACTAACTAACAATTCTTCAGGTGTTTCCCCACTTAGCCCTTTACTTTGTACCTCTAATGTGAAAAAAACAGAAAAAGCACTTTTCAAACTATCCAGAGCACAGTACAGATTCCCAGAGCAGTATGGAATCCAGGGCAGTTTAATTCCTCTTTATAAATCTCCCTCCTTCCTGTTTCACTCATCACCAAAAAATCCCCTTCCAACATTACACTTGCATTAATACTACAGCGTGGGGGTAGGATTTAGCAAGGAAAGGCTCATCGACACCCCAGGGGAGCTACTGAGGCCTCAAGGTGACAAGTGCTTGCCATGCAAGTGAATTAAGTTGTCACAAGCATCAGTGTTATGGAGAAAGAGCAAAATCAAATATATTATACGCTCACTATTTTAAAAGCATAATTATATTCACACAACAGTTTGTGTTAAGCAGACTAGCTACCCAAAGCATAGCTTTAGAAAGACAGTTGTTTTTTTTCTTCCAAATGCAGCTAACTCAAAGTAGTAAAATAATGCTAGAAATAAACCAATCTAAGTTTAAATAAGTCATTATTGTGTTAGCTTTAGGACTGTACTTGACATTTGAAAGTCAAGCATATAAATGACAGCATATTGCCATCTTCAGGGTGGTCAGAAGTACTACATGTCCAAAAACAAATACATCCATTTGTTATCAACCAGCACAACAGTAATTTAACCACATATTCTAAACATGCCATTATAAAAATAGGCTGTGTTAATAACATGTTATTATCTTTAGTTCTGTGCTAGGATCTTTGCAGTCTATCTTCTGGACTGGAAATATCTTTCAAGAAGGAAAAGCAGTAACAGCAGAACTCAATAACTGCTATTTAGCAGCTCAGCCTCCATCAGAAGCCAAATTGCGAATATTCATCTCATTCTTACAAGAGGATTTGCAGTTAAAACTTAATTAGTAATAAAGATTTCCTGGGTTCTTAGAAATTAATACTCAAATTTAGCTGAGTGTCAAAGACAACTCAATTAAGCAACAAATTACATTAAAGTATTATCTCAAATTATGACATGTAATATTATGAAAATACAGGTACACATTTCCACATATTGCATTTCTTAATACAGGTAGGAGCTTCCATCAAGTAAAAGGCATCCTTGTCTGACAGAAGACATTTCAGTACTTGTATAAAAGGGTAAGAATCACCAAACCACCACCAAATTCAGTAACTATGTACGTTGTCCTTGCAAATACCAGACTTTGAATACTTCTTCACGCCACAAAACTATATAATACTCTGGTATTCTTCGAGAATAAAGACTACAAACGCCCAATACGTAACCACCCTAATGTTTCTGAGTGTGTGTGCTGTTTTTAAGCATATAAAATCTATTTCCAAAAAGATCACTTGGACAAAACGCCTGTCTGGCTTTCCTGAAATTGGACAGAATCTGATCCGTTTAGTGAACAGCCAGACGGGAAATGCCAAGTTGAAACGGAGGCGTATGCTTGATAGTTATATATATATGCCTTTAATAGAAGGTCAGGGACGCCGTGTTCTTTTTAATTCATAAATTCAATTTAATCTGTAGGGGTATCTTTCAAAAAGTCTACTTGTTTACTAAACCCAAACATTTTATATTTTATTTTGTTTTATTTTATTTTATTTTATTTTATTTTATTTTATTTTATTTTATTTTATTTTATTTTATTTTATTTTATTTTATTTTATTTTATTTTATTTTATTTTATTTTATTTTATTTTTATTTTTTCCTGCTTTCTAACCAAACTGGCTTATACTCAACACACACAAACAGCCACTTCAAGGCAGATGCTTTTGCGCCGAGAGCCAAGCAGACTCTCCCGAGGCACCCCGAGTGTCCAAGCAAACCCCTCGAAGTTACCTGCTCGATTTGGTGGCTGCCAGCCCGAGTACTTGGCAGCGCCCGGGGCTCCGGCGGGCTTGGCGGCTGCAGCAGGGGTACTGTTGGCTGCAGCGGGTCTCGCGTCCGTGTTTTCTTGGCTCGCGGGCATGCTCCTCACCGCGGCGGCCGTAAAAGCAACGGGCTGGGCAGCCTCCAGGGAACCACTGCTCAGAAACGAGAGAAAATGAATCTGTCTCTTCCAGGAACAAAAGCACATCGAGACAAATGCATTTGTGAAGCGCAAAGCGACTTGCAGCCACGACGGTGCAACGGGGTCTCGACTGCTGCCGCTACCCTAACGTACACTTGTACAAGATAAGGCAGGAAAAAGTCAGATTGGGCTGAAATCCTCCAAAATCCGCATGTAAAGACAGTCAAAAGCTAAGTCCCACTGTAAAATTCTCTCCCTTGTGCGTTGCCATCCAAAATGAACATTCCCAAGACAAAATATTAGTGACTTCACCAGACTTTTCCAAATTAATACATTTTTAGGAAAATACTCGTATAGTCATATTGTATGGGTAGGTCCTAGTAAAAAATGATCAAGCTGAAAGTGACCTAATGAAATGCAATTTTCCATTATGGACCATTGTTCCCACAAGTGACTAAATATATAAAAAGAGGCACAGCTTCCTTATTCATTAAACACCATGCACAATATTTTGTAGTGCCACTTTACAGCAGTTTACAGCTGTTGTACCTCTTAAGGGTTAGCACAGCTCTAAAAGCTATTTCTAAACATACACAACTGCAATTGCACTTCATTAGAATTCACGTGTAATGTAAGCAGCCACTAATTAAATTGCTGGCAAAACGATTCTTCATTTCTTATTTCCAAAAGCTCTTTGAGAAGCATGACATTATCGTAACAGGGAGCTTGCACGTGCAGGGCAGCAGTATTTGCATGAGGGGTACTCACCTCTGCAAAGCTGAAAACAAATATTCTCATTAAAATTCTTCAAAGCAGAAATTTCTACTGAGGGTCAATTTGCAAGTTCAGAGGAGTACAACAACAGGAAATAAAATTCAGTCAACACCATTGCAAAATGCAACCTAAACAGTCCCCAATATGTACTTTGGACAATTCAGCTACTCATATTTTGTTATGTATTACAACACTTCACAAAGATGATGCTGACAGCTGGTTTTGACTGCAAAGCTGTGGTCCTGCCTTGCAATAAAAACCCTGCCCTGTAAGTGCAACCATAAGAGCAACGTTGATGTGCCTCTTGCATGCAACTTGCCCAAAGCAAGGGTTGCTTTGTGGTCAAGCCTACCTTTTACCTCTGATTTTAGCCATTTATCTAGGTTTTGTAAGTCTAAAATGGAAGACTCTTCCTCTAGCTGAGGAAAGCTCACATGGGAGGAAAGAAAAAGGATAAAGGAGAGTCTTCTATGATCAAAAATGATGAATGCTGAAACAGAAAACAATGTTGTAATTCTAGGACAGAGGAAAACCTTGTTCCTACTAAAAAAAAATAAACACACGGACAAATGATGACACATGTTTCACAGTAAAAATAAAGAGACATATCTGTTTTAATGAAGATGCACATGTTTTACTGTCAGTTTAAGGGCAAAGTCCTTCAGCACTGCAACTAGCAGTGTTGCAAAACCAATCTTAGTGATTAAGAGATGAGTCCAGTGTCCTGAAAACCCGTTACGTATTTTATTAATAAAATACTATGGGAAAATTAGCCAGATTTTTTTCTGGAAATGGGTTGCAGCAAAAACAGATGGCAAAAAATAGTCAAAGAACTCACACAGGCACACAAGCAAGCGTCTGGTATCTGAGAGCTAACTTTTACACCCCTCTAATGAACACCACAGAGTAACTGACTTGGTCCTCTCCTGGCTTTTCAAAGCGAGTAACTTCTCTGGCACAAGCAAGCTCTCCATCACATTTACCCGAAATTCATGTGCACCAGGGTAAGGCTAAACACATTTCAGAAGCATTTTAAGAACTTCACCAAGTTCCTTCTTAAAATAAACCATTTGCAAAGGTTCTGACACACTCCCTCATGTCCTCCCAAACACTGGAGAGAAAAGGACACATCGTTTGTGGTCACAGACACGTTCATCTCACTCCATCCTCCAGCAGAAATTGGAGCAGAAAGGTGTCTAATACACACATTTTAGAGATAACCACGATACCCCAGTTTTATCAATGAAAGGAGAAGATGAAGTTCTAACAGAAAAAGAAATGCAGCTTTTACATAAGTAACTTTTGGCATTGCTGGAATGGTAATGATGGTCAAACCTCTTACACATTACTGGATGTGATCTAGACTCTTGGGTGGACTTGGACAAAATATTCTCATGCAAATCCAGCATCCCCATGTATCTACTGGCGAACATGAGACTATTTTGCCAATAAGTCTCTTGGGTACAAACGATACTTACGCTCCCATGTACTGGCCACAAGTGCGACCTGCACTGGAAACAATTCCCTTGGGTTTTCAGCAAAGAGAAATTAATCTAGAGTAGGCCTTGATCATGCTGCTCAAGTCTCCATCTCTTGTGTTGAGTTGTATGTTCATGATGCATTTCGTCCAGCATGAAAATACACACTATATGAAGTAATGTATGACAGACTGAACAGAAAACACCCGGCATGAAGATCATGACAAATCCCAGCAAACCAGCAAATCCTCAAGGATTTTTGCTGGGCTACCTGGAGCAACAGCAGAGGAAGCGCAGACAAGAAATACCAAGTGTTAACCTTGTTCCCAACCTAACTGCAAACCTATGCTCCCAGGCAGCTTTTCTAAAAACGGTAATTCCATTTTGTATTAGCCCAAGAGTGTTCCTGTAACTTCCAAGCAAAAAGGAAAGAGCAGAATAAAATAATCACAGAAAGAGCAGAGAAAAGCTGTGTGGGTGGAGGTTTTTCCTTATCGAGTTACAGCAAGGGCGTATGTGACCGTTACGTAAGCCACGGTCTAAAAAGGAACAATTCAAAGTTTCTCTCAGAAAAAGCATAAATGTCTTCTCCGAGTCAGCAGAGGGGTTTATCTTAGCAGGCCTGATTATCCCCTTCGCAAGTAATTTTTTATGGGCCATAATATTAGCTATATGTGAAGAAGCAGCCACGTCCACATGCATTCCTGCTAGGGCCTCCCAAAAATCTCACAGCGCTTTTGCCATATGGTTTAATTTTAGGGAAGAGCACCAATTCCTGGAAATGCGAGATATTAAATACCTCATTTCCTTTGCTTCATACGCTCTGCTTGTTCAAGAGCACAAAGCCCCGTGAGTTTGATGATGACTCTGGTGCCAAAGGGGTGACAGTAAAGGAGTGTCAACCTTGGAAAAAGATCGCACGGCTCTGCTACAAAAACAACCCAAAAAGGACCATAGGGGAGTCTGGTAGGGGATGAAAATGTGTGGATGGATGTTCAACACCATCCACCACCGTAGGCCAGTTAATAACAGATATTATACGAGTCAGAAAGGGGCCAAGTCTTCTGGCCATTGCCCAGCACGGAGAGGTTTAAGACAGAGAATGTTCTGGAGTACAGACTGGAAAGGGAAAGGAATAAAATGGAAATATCTCCAGAACACTCCTACTACTGAGTAAGATGGAAATCTGGTTCTGTCGAAACTACCACAACCACCACCCTGTTCTCCAGAGATTCTACATAGAAGCCAAAAGTACCACAACAGAAAAGATTTGTTACCTTCTCATGAAACACATACAAGATGGAGATGGAAAATATGAAAATAAATTGTTCATGTTTATTTATGTGGCTTTCTAGGTTTCTACAGTTGCCTTTTTTTTTTTTCTTTTTGACTTTTTATTGTACTATACAACATTGTTCTTTCTCCTCTTTGGGTAAGGGACATAAGATTGGGATGGCAGCTCATCCCTGTCGCACACAAAGACCAGGATACCTAGAGAGGTCTTCCCAACGGAGAGGGCACACAAGACTTGTCCTGCAAGCGGCACTCAACAGCAGAACCTAAATTCATGATTAAGCTTTTACTGTGTGGTTGTAATGTATGTTAAATACAAAACACAAATATAAATCTTCATTTCCTTTTCAGGTGGCTAAAACACCATTTCTGCCTTTGAGGATCAAATCAAGCCCAAGAACAGGTCTTTTTGCAGCAGCTGTTGCACGCATAGCTGTGGTCAGGAAAGGAGAACACAGCGTCCCGGGGCACTGAACAGGATCAGCCACGGAACAAAGGGCTGAGACAGCAGATTATTTTTACAGTACTTATTTTCTGCCCCACATGCCACTTACTGGATTTCATACATTAAAGTGAGCTTTGGAAAGGAGCTGTGCTCTTTGTTCCCGGAGCAGCCCTGCCGCTGCCTTGCTCACGCAACTGTTGCAAATAACTCACCCAGCACAGAGTTTTCCAGCCCGAATGGGCTGGTTCTGCTCTGAACTGTTCGTTAGAGGGGTAGCGGCTCCACAACTCACACAGAGATCACTGGTGGGACCCGAGTGCAAGTTAGTTCCGCCCGAAGGTGAAACGAGCAGGATTTGGGGCTGGTGACATTGCAAGCAGGAAGGGTGCGGGCAACCCCGTGGGCACTGGTGAGGGAAGCCAGTTTCTCGGCTGTTTTCCATGCCAGGCATGTGTCATGCTCACACAATACCTCCGATTTTTTGGCAACTCCAGGGCGCTTGTGGATTTCCTGGCGGGCCGGATAGCCTGGAGAGGAGGTTTAGTGACAGGGGTGATGAGCAGGGCGTCCAAGAGGGAGCGGTAGGCGCTAGGTTCAGAGAGCCTAATGAGCAGCAAGAGAGACCCGTGAATAACGCAGGCGACCCAACAGGAGCTCATTTTTACCTAGGATAAGTCAACACCAAAATAAGGAGGAAGCCTGACATTTCTGTAGCAGTATGGAGAAACTGAGCCGAAAGCAAACTGACTTAGAAACAGTCACAAGATAATTTAGAAAAAGCAATATGATGAAGATTTAGATACAACTGTCCCTAGTTATTGCCCACTCGCCTACCATGGTATCCTCTTTGCAACTCTGCTAGGGGTCAGTTACTCTTGTATGAACTTCAGCTTTCTTCAATCAGGCTTTAAGAAGGTCCTTTTAGAACTGATGTCTACCTGGCCCGGATAGCAACAGCAGCAGACACAGCAGCAGCAGCCATGCTCTTAATTTTTGACCTCTGCTTGAAGGGAGATAGAGCTGGAGCAGATCTGGGCACGTTTTCCAAGTTGGGTCCCAGCGGCACTCTGTCAGCGCACACACTTGGGGTCAAACAGAGGAGAAAATGGAGAAAGCAGAAGGCTCAGCAGAAAAAATGCATAATGTGGCACCTGAAAATCTGACCTATACCAAGCAGCCTGCCCACAGGAATACTGTCAAGATTTACCTTGTATAACTCAGGGATGATTTAGACTGACAGCTTGAGATTTTGGTAAAAGAACTTGTTTCGCAAGTAGGCAGAGAAGCATCAGGCCTGCCCAAAAAGCAGCAAGAGAAAAGTCACTAATCAAGCAGTTATCACACCCACTGGCAAGACTACATAAAGCTCTGGAGGAAATCATATAAAACATTTTTTAAAATCCCCCCCTTGTCCATAAAAAAAGAGCAGGTATAGGCTTAATATTCATGATTATTAACTACTGGCATTCCAACATGCATGGTGGAAAGCCTGGCCTAATCACTCACATGAAAAGAAAAGTAAATCCAGACACTCCAGTTCCTCCCCTTTCTTGTATCCAGTGTTCAATTCTACAAGGCTTTTTGTTCTGCTGCTTTTTTTTTTTTTTTTTTTTTTTCAGAAGTTCTTTCACTATTGGTAAATCATATACTTTGGTAATAAAAAAAATACATCCTGAATTAAAAAAAATACATCCTGAATATAAGCATAACACAAATCAATGCTTATACTCTGCTCTGAGAACTCTGGATTAATGGATCACCCCAAAAGACATCTTTTACAGCAAGGAAGACTATCCTTGCTATAAACAGGTGAATAAAAATGGATAGTCACCAGGAACCGTACATGACATGCACGATACACTGCAGCTCTCCGCCCAAACTGCCTTGCGCTTTCATCCTTCCCCACAGTGACTCAACAAACCCACCCCAAGCCACCAATCCTGGTCAGAACCAAGATCACAAAGTCTCCTACCTGTGGTTTCAGGTTCTCCTCCTCCCCAGCACCTCAGTTTCCAAGTTACTGTCCTACTGTTTGCCTAATATCTCCTCTATCTAACGGCTACGCTAAAGTACAGCTTGGCTTACGCCTTTCCAAGCAGCTGGATCCGCGTACCTGGGGGGCTCGGGAGGCTCCTGGGGGCTGGTCTCTGGAGGCCAAGTGGCTGCCAAGGGCAGGGACAGCTCCAGAGCCTGTGTATCCACCGTGCCACACGTAGCCACAGAAGGACCCTCCACACTGGCGCCTGGAGCCTCCGGCTGCGCGGATGCTTTCCTGCTTGGCAGGGTGGAAGGAGAAGCAATCATATGGAGGGTGGGCATGTGGAGGAAGCCTCTCATAGCAGTAAAAAATGAAAACATTTCTTCACAACATGTTTAAAACCAGGGCTCCAGTGGCAAATCCAGGGCATGCCGAGATCCTGCCCCTTTCCCAAAGTATTCAACTTCCCAAAGATTTCATGAATATATTTTATAAGCCATAAAAGCGGCTTGAAGAAGGAGAAAGAATCACAAACAGTAGGGAGATTACTGTTTTACAGCAGGTTTGGAAATGACTGTTTTGATGAGAATATTCTTGGTTGTCTTCTAATCAGAAGGTACACATCAAAACTCACAATTAAGGTCCAATTCTTGTAGGCATTACTTTCTTGTACGCTATACAAGATATATGAGCTTATACACTTATTGTACACTTTTATACTTACACCTACAGGCAATATCTACTGCATACTGTACATGTACGTGTATACCACAGGCAATACTTTTTAATTCTTTTTTATAATTATGAAAAATAATTGTATTAATGACAGGATAAAAGTAAGCCTGTTAAACTGTGAAAAGTACAGCTATAAGAGAATAATTTTAAGCAACTTGCTGGCATTGGATCTACTTTATAATAGTTTTATTACTCAGGAAGTGCCAGATTCTGTATTTTACACAGTCTAAAACTGCCAGAGCGACTTCTTAAGGTGACTTTCTGCAGCTTTCAGGAAAGGTTATAATTGCACCTAAACATTTTAGTAGTGTTATTCTTATAGAATGATATTGCACATGTGAAATCAAGTAGTAATGCACTATGAATTATAGTAACTGGATACATTGCTATATGACTTGTTCAGGCCTTCATTGAAGAAATAAAACTACAATTAAAAAAAGCATTATACCATATATTATGGAGCCTGTCTTATAAGCAGTGAATCTAACTTTAAATCAGTAATCAAATCCAGATCCTTCACACAACTCACAGCAAGCTCTTTTTCCTTCGTGGTGGTTCAGTAATGGGTGGTACGAATCATTTTGGCCAAGAAAAGACAGAGTCCATTAGGAAAACACAGATCTGTGCCAGTCATGGACAAAAAACACAGGGCGCTAGCAACAGAATCAAGTCTACTGACCTTTGGATGGCCCCCTTCTGCATTTCTAAAAGTATGACTTGGCACCAGGCAACTACTTTAGACTGATAGTTGTCACGTCAAAACTAAATGACTTTTGGAGGTCAGCTTTGGGAGTATTCCCCCGGCAAAAGCAGATGAAAGCAAAGACACAGACTCAGTAGCAAAACAAACACCAGACATAGCTTGCATTATGAATAGCGACAGATCTCACCTCTCTTTTGAAGACAAAGTCAAATCCACACAACATTGTCAAGGAATTTATGTCCTTCCCACACTCAAAGCTAAACCTTCATAAATCTTCCAGCACTGCAGAAGCTGCTCCAATTCTTCACTTCATGGGTATGAACTACTCATCTTCTATATTCTTTTATATTATTATTATTGCTTCCATAAATATCTTGGCTCTAACTTTGAGACACCATTTCAGGTTAGTTGAAGCTACTCTAATTTTGTCTCAGATAACTATCTTAACCACTGGACCAGTTCATCTGGTATATCAGTCTCTTCCTTAAAACAATATTTGAAGTGAGTTAATACTGGAATGAATAAAAACCCAAATTGTCTCAATAATCTAATCTGCCTGGAAACCCTGTGGTGAGGAAAAAGTTGCATAATATGTGACATACCCAGAGGCTACTTCTAACAAAGGTTCTAATCATTACTGCCATGATCTGCTTAAAATACATACAGAGCTTCTTCTGTGAAGAATAAACAGAAGTGTTTGATATAACAGGAGGAGCATGGGCAAAAAGGGAAAAAGAAGTTCCTCTCAATCTAAGATTCCTCTGCATATCTGTAATATACATGGAAGCTATTCTGAAATTAACCCACCATGAAAGCTTTCTCTCCTAGAAACAAATTCCCACCTTTCTATCAAAGGAAAACTAAAAAAAAAAAAAAAATCAAACTGAAACTGAGATGAGATAAAGAAACAGTTTTTTGATTTCCAGATTAAACAAGAGCCTCAAACTACAAGTCAGATGGTCAGGAAAAAAAAAAAATAGGTAGTTGCTATTCTTTGCCAATATCAACACAGACATTTAACCAGCTGGAGAAAGTTTGCAGAAACACCCCTAATTGCAACTGCTCAATACCTAACAGGGATATGGATACTAGTATCTCCACCTGTATTAGCAGCCTTTGCTTGCATGAATTTGGCTGTCGCTCCGCTCAGGTAATGGGTTTATTATGCATCCCAAGGGGAGCGTGGCCATGCTGTCTGCATTTTCCCGGCCTCATTTTAAAGCTGCTCTCTGACTAGGTTAATTTTGCCAAATAATAAACTCAGAACCATAGGTCCCACGTGGGAATAGTTTCAAATTTCCTTTTCCTGGACACAGAGACAGGATTTCAGAAGAATTCCTTGCTACTCAGAACACAGTATTTGCAGCAGTATCTGTGAGGCATCTGCAGCTCACTATGTATCGTAATACTTGAGTTTTCCTGGTAGACATGAAAACCATTTACTGGAATACTATTTTTTTCTTTTCCATGACATCTTTTCTACTCCAAGAAAAGTATTTCCATACTTTTGTATGAATGCCATACCCCTTTTGTATGAATCTCTTCGACTTCTCACCCCACTTGCTTCCTGAGATTTAAGAAACGTTCTGCTGTAACCACCACGACCAAGACTTCTCTCAAGAGAGGATCAAAGGCTACAGTGAAGTCAATGGTCCACTGTCCGAGTAGACCTCTGCCATCATATCCCTCCCTCGCGTGGAGGCATCCTTCTTTCCCCAAGCTTCCAGGAGCCTTCAAAAGCCACTGCAGCAAATCAAAACAGACTGCAGCCATTAAAGAAAACACAAGGGCTTTTTCCATTTGTTAAGGAAGGGCTACCGTGAAATTATTGAAAAGGGTCAAAGCAAAATGTTAACATTACCATGGCAAAATCTGTTCTGCCTGAATGCCAGCAAAACACCAAAGTGCTCTGCTCCTGAAAGGCTTCATCAACCTTGTACACAAGGAAACACTCCTATGTTCCAACCTCGCTGTACGTAGAAAACGCACTGCATTCTCCTTTGGCCACAACTATTGGCTCTTGTTATTGTGAAAAGGTCTTAAATAAGGACAGCTGAACACCTGAAGGACTTCAAAAAAGAAAAAAAAAAAGAAAGAAAAAACAAAGAAGAAAGAACCCACAATATATGTCTGTGATGTGACATTGCAGAAAAACAGCAAGAGATCCTGTAAATCACAGGGATTGAACTTTCCTGGCAAAGATCAAAGGCACATTTTCAACAGCGGGTATAGAGAAAGGATTGGCTCAGTGGTGCAGAAACCTCTTTTTTTCCAATGTGTGTTTCACTTGCAGTTCTACCCTGTCAAACGCCCAGGGAACACTGGAATAGCTAGTGGTCAATACATACAAGCCAAAGTCCTAAACTACACAGTACAATTGATCAAGCATTGCTACCAAACTTCAATAGCAGCATCAGAAAACCTCAAACTGCTTTCACCATCTTACACCCAAAGATGACCTCCAAGAAAGAAACAATTTGTTAAGAAAAGTGCCAGTGAAGCCATCCAAGGCCAAAGACAGGAAATTTGCTAGATCATCTATTTTTCCCCTGTTGCAGGAGAGCATAGCTGAGTGTTTTAACACAACCATCCACTTCCTTTTGATATTTGCAAAGGCCCTTTTCCACAAACTGAAACAGTCTGAATTTAACTTCTGAATTAAGAGTAGTGAAATACTGGGCCATGAGGAGAAGGGAAAGACGGACGCTGACTACATACTAATACACCAATGCATACTAATATCTTGTCTTATTTTAGCTAGTCTCCATAAAAATTTTCACTGATATGAACAACTGTTCAGCTTCACATTTCCCACCCGCTATTTCTGCAAAGGGCATTGACCAAGTTCGTGGTCAATGACTGCAGAAAACGCTCTCTCCTGCAAGAGGACCAAGTCTAGGGTAGACTGATGCAGGAGCAAGAGCGTCAATAAGATGCCCTTGTCTATGAATGATTTACCTCCCGGGATCTGCAGAGACAAGGTGTTCGGGAAGCCTGGGAGAGGGAGCACTGGCGGGCGAGGGTGATGCCAAGGGTGATATAGGTGCCACAGGCTCTGGTCTAGCACCCGTTGCATTGCATCCCCAGAGACAAAAATGCAGAAAAAGGAGTTTAATCCACGCTGAAACAGTATACTCAACAGGAAAAAAAAAAAAAAAAAAAAAAAAAAAAAAAAAAAAAAAAAAAAAAAAAAAAAAAAAAAAAAAAAAAAAAAAAAGGAAAAGAAATCTCTGCCACAAGTGTTAGTACTGTGAAAAAAAAACCCTGAATTTTGCAGTGAAGCATAGAGGAGGTAAGATGAGATGCAATACACTCGAGACCTGGTGTGCTTTTAGCAGAAATCAAGAGTCCTAAAGCTTGTGAACTCCTTAACAGCCAAGCAGTGTATTTACAAAGATGAAACATGTATTCTGGATTAGCTTATATAGCAGGAAACTAGGAAATACTAGAAAACAATTCCCTTTTATATATCTTTTTCTATGATTTCTTTAGTGTGTTAGCTTTGTGAGGGTTAGAATATGTATTCCTTAATATTTTTTCCCTCTCCTTCAGTTTGTTCAGTTGTAGCAAGAAGACTCTAGAACACATTGGGCTAAAGGCCCTCTCCTTGAAGAACACACATCTCACCGCAATGTGCCAAGTGAAACAGAAGCCACAGAGGATTCACAATCACCAGTTTTGAGCAGCCTGATTAGCATGCAAGGTGAAGTATACTGATAAACAGGCAGACTTAAGAGTGTTGTACATTAGGATGCAGATTTAGGAAGGACCACGAAGCCGACCTTGCAGGTGGTAAAGGTGTTGGTGGCAATTCTGGTACAGGCGGCACCTCACAGGTCTGGGTGGCCACAGAGGTTTTACTCAGGTTAACAGAGGGCTCCTCGACTCCTGTGCCGTTAGGCAGATCTGCAGGCACGCTTTACAAATATTTATGATGTGGGGAGGAAAAGAAACAAGTCACATGATTTATGAGAGAGGTTATTTCGGGCCTGACCAAGAGTGGGACAAATATTTTCCGGTGACAACAGATTAGCTAAACTCCAACGCTGGAAAACCCTGGCAAAGCTTCACTCAGGACACAGTTGACTATACAGTTCCAAGACCGAACCCAAATCAGTACTTGGTGGGTCAAAATGGTTAGAAGTGCTCAACATCAGAAACATGCTTGGAAATTGGATACTGTGGAATTATAACCAAACCATTTACTAAAACATGTAAATAAACGTAAAAGCTAGAGTTTGCCTTTCCAAGCTTTCATTAAGAGGTGCAATTTACACACTCAGTTTCAAGGAGGGATTTCTATTTCAGTTTGCTATCCTTCCAAATGTTGAAAAGAAATATCCATTAATCTACACAAAAATCCACAGTAAGTTGCAGTTTAGGGGTAAATGAAACTAGGAAAATACATTAAAATTAAAAATCATAGAACATTTGTCTTGAACAATGACTAAAAAGTTGGGATATTCAGAGGTAAATTACTGACAGGAGAGAATTTTCTTCTCTGTTGTTTAACAGTATGATAGCCTCCCTCCTAGCTGATCATATAACTTTAAACTTGCTTATATAAAAAAAAATAAATATTTTTTCCTCTCACAAGCCTTATGCAGTTAACTGTAAAAGGTGTGTAAGATGTGATATGCTTTGATCCCTCTTATAGGTGCAGTTTTAATAATTTTAATTGTACTTTGTGCTGTGAGCTGTTATATATCCACATCAGTGACTGTTAGATAACTCAGCTGTTACCTGCAATCTTCATTTTCTGTTTGGCTTTTCCTAGAGGCAAAATGACAAACACAGTAAGCTCCTACTGTATTCCAACATAAACCAGCTGAAAAGGAAAGAAACAGCTGCAAACAGCTTACACCGTAGGTCTCCCCTCCTCTCAGCTTTGAGGCTGTAAAATAACACAAAAAACCCCTCTGTACGACCTCCTCGGTATGAACAAGAGTGTTTGTAGCAAACACTGATCTATTCACAGGACTCTTTTCATGTGAGTACTTCATGCAATACAGGATTTAAGGCAATCACCATGAGTGGACTTCTAAATGTGCTTTACATCTTGGAAGCTTGAAATTTTTCACTACATGTTGCAGACTGACAGTGAATTTCACTTAGCAGAATCCTGACTCCTGTCATAGCCCCAGAGTCAGTGGTTTTCTTGCTTTCTGCAAACCTTTGTGTCCATTTTGAAAACATAAAAATATATATTTTTAACCCAATCAGGATCCCCTCTACTCTGATATCCTTGTATCCTCTGATAGGATATCCTCTGATATCCTTTGAGGCTATTTCTGCTGTGCTGCAGGAATGATTACTTCTCCCACTGCAATGTGCAGAGCTTTTACAAAACTATAGGTCTTTGCAAGAAACGCCTCTGCTAAGGAATCAAAAGATGCAAAAGAAAAAAAAGAGACAGAACTAAGTTAAAAGCAGCTTTTATTAAAATACTCTTCAAGCTTCAGAAAGCATAAATTAACGAATGTGCAGCTACTATAATACATTATTTTACAGGAGAACCACAGGGCCATGAAGCTTTTATGAACACAAGAAATCCTAAGAGCTTCACTCTGAAATAAATAAATACCGCCGTCTTATCTTACTCTTCTTAGAGGTTATATATTGAAGCCCTTACATGTACACAGCAACATCCTGCTCCTTCTTTTTTTTTTCTATTTTTTTTTCACTATATGAACAGGTTAGTTTTTTCAGCAGCAGGCCCCTTGTATTGAATTTGCACTAAGAATTTGCACAATACTGGCAAATTTCTTCTTGCTCAAAAGCAGCCCGTCTTTGCGCTGTACTTCATAAAACATTTACAACCACTTGAAACTGGCCTGCTGAAAAGCTAGTGAACTGGAACAGCATTATCCTGTCGAGTACAGTAGTTTGCAATAAGCGTGTAGAATCCCTCCTCTTCTACTCCACTCCCAAATCTAAACACTGCCATTTCTTGATCTTTTGTTGTTTTCTGCTTTCTAACAACCTACAGTAACTCAAACTCAGCAATGCAAATGACTCCTTTAAGGCAAAAAATAGGAATTGCAATAGCCATCTCCTCCCCACTTTGGAAGATTTAGTCACCCGAGTCGTTCCGGGTTAAACATATTTTTCGTCAACTAGTGATTAGCACAAAAACATTTTCATCTCTTTTTTTACACATCAGTAGGAAAGTGTTAGAAAAGTATAGAAAAAGCTAGAATTTCTCTTGTAGTAAGGCTAGTGAAATAAGTTTTCTTTTTTCTCTCTTTTTTTTTTTTTTTTTTTGCAAAGCAGTTGGAAAAGAAGAAAGGAAGCCAGTGTTTATTACTTTGCTTTTGCAACGTGGGCAAAATCACTGGACATTAAGAACACGTGCTGAGACTTCATGGTGCCAGTCACGTAATTTTGTGTATTTGGGGCTAAAGACGTGGCTGGGAATCTTTTCCCTGTGGAAAGAAGGGATAGAAGAGAAATAAGAAAGAAAGTCGGTCTTGCAGCAGTTTCACAAGTGCATGGAAACATGCAAAGGCCATGCACCACACTCATCCCAGCACCTCCTTCCTGCCTTTCCAGAGGACTGATCCAGTCTTAAACAAAAATCGGTAGAAAGATGCCCAAGGACTGCAACCACCAGCCAATTTAGCCTCTAAGCAGTTCCCCCTCTGAACACTGCATCTAATCCAAAGCAGCCAGACAGCTGACACTTGCACACCATCTAGAACGGCAACACTTCCCAGTTGTATCTTGAAATCTGACCCATGCTTGCAAATCCAAAAATGCCTGGTTAGATGTCGGAAAAGAAAACACACTGACAAGCTGACCTCATAGAGAAAACCAAACCAGCCCGAGTTTATGGAAAAAGCTCAAACTCCTGGGCAAACATTAATACTGGGCTGCACAAACAGAGGTTTGAAAAGGCTGCTTTATGAAGAAAAATATCTCAATTTTTACATGCTGAAATATGAGGCAGAAAACAAGCAACACTTGGAAAACACCCAGACTTTCAACAAGGGCACCAAACAATAATGCATTATCAGTTAAGAGTTAAGACGTGCACTATATTAAGGTAAAAAAAAAAAGGAATAGGTGACACTCACTTAGTCTTCTTTGCAGATTCAGGTTCTGGTTCTTTCACTGCAATAAAGCAAAAAAAAATCCATTTTCTAAGAATTAAGTAGTACAACTAAACGCTATCATCCCTCTGTCATACTGGGCATTCCCCACACTAGGAAATTACAACATGGATCACTGGGAAAGATGTGAGCAGGAGTCTCAAGAAGACAACGAGTGGCAGCTCAGAGATATGTCTTTTGGAGGAAGATCCAGGAGATTTATATCAGATGATAATCCCAGTATCTGTATACAGCCATCATCATGACCCCACCAAGGCAGTGCAGAACTCACATGGGATAAAACTGCGACAGGGAATTCACAGAATTTATATTTAATCTGACAAGTATGGCTGCAATCATGTTCCTATATTACTTGTCAATATGATTAATTCACACTGTAAGGGAACACTGGCACATTTGATGCTCAGGTCTCTTATTTTCTTCTTGAAAGGATGAGTAGAGCCCCAAGAGAGCTTAAACACTCATTAAACAGTTTAGTGCAAGGCAATTCCATGAACTGCCTGATTTCAGATCTACCACACCAGCCCTTATGTGGGGAGAATAGCACCAGCCTCTGCAGTAACTCTTCCAGTCAGCTCAGAGGGGATTTAATCAGCCCTGCTCCCAGGACGGGTCCAGTTTTCTCACTGCTTTCTTTTAATATTAGCTGTGAAAAGCACAGGAATGAATCAACCACCCGTATATCAGCTACCACAGCCTGAGCATGACAGAGGTCATATGTGTGAGGGCATTTTTGATCGATTTATCCAGGCTTCTGACCTCTGCCAATAAATCACAAGTGACAGCATGATATGAAATCAAAGCTTTTTTTCCATAAGACAACTGGGAAGAACTTCTGCATCATCACCTCTACTCTTTAGTACATGGAGTCATACCATACCACAAACAGATGATGGAGACATTTCCATGGAATATGCTGAGGAGCTAGGAGTCCGTGCTGCTGACCAGTGAAATCACTGCACGTAATAAACCTCTGTATGACCCTCAAGCATTTTCTGCATGCCTAGGGAAGCCGTAGAGCTTTTCTAATGGCTTTCTGGAGTGTTAATTCAGAATAGGAGCGTCCCCAGTGCAGTGATGTGGAAGGAGAAAACAGTAACAAATATGTACTTTCTGCCAAAATCTTTGGGAACAGAAACAACAGCTTGGGGCTTATTGAGAATGCATTAATATCCAAATGGGAATAACTCCAAGTGATGCAGCTGCAAGAGATTCACAAATACATTTTCCTATTCCACAGCCCCCTGAATCATCTTTTTTCAAGGAGCACACCAAACCTGTGCCTGGTGGACTTACGAGCCGAGATGGGAAAAATCTTAGAGGTGCGATTAAATCGCTTTATCCTTTTTTCCCCTCCCCTGTCTTTCAAAAGCACTTCTTCTTGCCCACGACTGCTCTTTCATTAGCAGCAGGCCACTCACTGTGGTCGGTGCCGGTGATCTGGGCCAGGATGCGGAAGGAGCGCGACTGGGTGGTTCCCGTGCGGGGGTGCCAGTCCTCCGTGTCCTCGATGAGCCGCTTCTTGCTGGCATCGCTGTGGGTTGGAGCGTGGTAGAACTCGGTGTAGGTGTCCACGATGTGCTTCCGCGGCGGGCTGCGGCGAGGAAAACGGGGAGAAATCAGAGAGGGAGAAGCTGAGCTGGGCAATGCCACCACGTTTAGGACAGCTGCAAGGACACACACGGACTGGGGCTCGCCACAGCATCTACAGGCAGCTCCTGCCACGCAGGGAACGCCACGGATTCAGCTCTGGGAACCAAGGGGGGATTCGGAATTGCTCCAGTGCAACTAAAAGGTTGCACCTGGCTTCGCTACTGCAACTGTTTAACCGGGGCAGTCAATTTTTAACAAGGCTAACAAATTTAAACTTTTACCGTTTGGGTGGGTTTTTCCTTGGAGGGGACAGAATAAGACAGCAAGAGGAGCAGTTTTCCCAGCATAAGCAGGAAGAAGAGAGAAAAAGAAAACAAGAAAAAAAAGTAAGAAACAAAAATGTGGCTGGGCTATTCTATTCAATTAGTCTTACAAGAAAACACTGAAATCCAATTAATAGTGTTATTCTTCTGCCATTAAATTCCCATTCTTTCATTTAATTCGATTTTAAAGAGAGCTACATACCAATATGATCTAATATAGACAGGTATAATATTGTTTTGTTTGTTTTCATAAGATAGGGCGGTATATTTACTTGTGGCTGTGTTAAAAGCCCTGGACAAACCTTGTCCCCTTTGTTCACAAAAGGCCAAGCCCTTGCTGTGTGCAACAGCCAACTACACGGGATGCCTTTTGCAATTAGTAAGGCTGGGATCCAAACTGGCTATTTTGAAAATACAGGATGGTCTGAAACACAGGATGGAGGTATCGATGCTCTGTTCCCTCTCAAAAAGTCAAAGGCATGGAGCCATTATTCACTCTGGAAATTTTCCCCATAGTATTCCATATGCTGTTACCAAGCCCTTAGCTAGCAGCTTACAAGAATATAGGGCTTTAAAGCTTTGCTTTCACTAACTGATGCAAAAACCCAGGTAAGAGCACTGATCTGTTTAGAAAGGGGTAAGCAAAACTCATACTATGTATCTTATTTCCCAGTTCTACCTTAGTTATCTCAAAGCATTCATCTTAAACACTTTTTGCACATGTATTTATTTTGACAAGGCTTACAGAAGATTAGCTTTGCTAAACTACCCCCAAAGACCTAATAATTCTATTTAAAAAAATGAAGTAATTTCTACTGTCATTATTTCCCTGCTCTGTCTTTAAAGTCTAAGGTGTTTCTAGTAGAGAAAGGTGAGATTCAAAAATTAGACTGAATTATTGATTTGTCAAAAAGGACAAATCAATAGGATGTATTAGAATAGTCAAGCAATTGCTTCCCAAAATCATGTGAAAAGTACCACACGAAATGATAGCAGAGGACCAAATTTACCAGAACTGACACGTGATATTAGTGAAGTACTTACACCTCAAAGTTACTGGTGGAGGGAGGGGTAGAGAAACAAAGACAGTGGCATTCCCAGGATGGAGGACAAGCAAGGTGCACAGACAAAAAAAAAATGAAGTAAAGCAACATAACAGTTAATGAAAAAGGAGAAATTATGAAAATTAAGGCAATAAAGTTGTCGAGTTACAAGGAAATGTAATCATTTACATGCATTGATGCTATTAGCTCCTTACAGACCCTAGTGTGTCCTTTCCTGAAGCTGGTAATGACTTGAGGAGGCAACAAGGTGGTGCCAGAGGCAAAGGAAAATCAAAGGACACAGGCGCTCCCGGAACCTGATCCCCAGCCATGAGGGCAAAAGCCGAAGCAAAGAAACCTCAATCATATCTATCCTCCCCTAATACATGTAAATAATAGCATATGGAAATTACACTTCTTTTGTTGCTCGGCTGTGATACCTAGTCTTTCGCCCAAGCTTAAAGCGATAATGTTTTAATATAGTGCTTCTCTTCTCTGCCAGTTTTCCTACTCTAGTAGGTGCCATAGGTGCAGCAAGATTTATCAGTACACACAATTATCACACAAAACTTCTGTGGAATTAAAAAAAAAAAAAAAACAGCTGCAAAATTTACCACAGTGAGAAGCCAGATCACATCATGCCCAATGCAGACCAAACCATGTACCACATTAAGAAGTTACTAAAAGAGCTGAAGCAGTTTTGCAAAATTTAAATTTAGAACTCTATGAAATCTGTAATTTTGCAAAACAGTAATACATGCTGGCTATTTCGACAAGAAAAAAACATCATAATTCAACTCCAGTGCTGTTGATACTAACTTTGTCGCTGTTGTTATCTGCAAGGGAGAAAAAAAAAGTATTTCATATGTTAATGTGTTCTTTGCTTCTTGAAATTTTTTAGGATCTTCCAAATCCAAGCTTTGCTAATGCCACATATCATATAGAGTCAAACTTAAAGTTACCAAAAAGCTGTAAGTGAAGAATTTAACCAACAAACACCAATCTTAAATCAAGTGAAGTCTGTGGACATCTACCTCTTGTAAGCAGCAGGCACATTTTTATGCAGGAGCTGTCAAGAAGGTCTTGAAAAAAGCAAAATTGCAGCTAGAAAGGGTCCTTCTTTTTACTTTTAAAGCTTTTCTAAGCCAAGACTGAGCAAGGGAAACAGATGTTCCTCCCTTTCTCTTTTATTTTTCCCCTCCCCTTGTCCCACAGAGTCCCCCAAGCCACGTTTTCAGAATATGTATTATTCCCAAGTCTGCAAGTAGGATATCTGAGCTGTTATCCTGCAGAAAACAAAGACTCTACTCAAAGAACTACATGCAACAGATTTTGCACCGGTGTTTCTAGCAGCTGCAGCAATTCCCAATCTGCTAAAACACGGGGATAGATCAGGTTGTCCTGTGCATTCCTGTAACCTGGCCACAGATCTCACGTATGCAGCTCAATAAATTCACAGTTTCACTTCAATCAGGCAAGTTCTCCAGAGGCTAATACACTTTTATCAATTAACAAAAGCTATCAGTACCTTTTTTGGTGATAATAACTTTTTTTAAACTAAACACTGATTTTTACCTATTATATGACAAGTAGGCTTCCGCAAAGTCCAGGCAAGTGGCTCTGGTTTTTATCAGGAATGAACAACCAACCAGAGAGTGGTTTAAGCACAAAGGAGCTTGTGCAAACTTACAAAAAACAACCCCTAAAAACAAAATAAGAACAACAACAAAAAACCCTTTTGCTCATAGCTAGAGCAGTGCTCTATAAGTAAACAGCAAAAACGTATCCCTGTCTCTCAGGTATTTCCAACTCTCACCACTGTATGTGGTGAGTAATGATGGTGAATAATGACTCGAGAACATGTTTTGCAAGCAATGTGTACAACTCTAGTCTAAATAAGTTTGCAAAAAGAACAGTAAAATCTGTATTTAATCATTTTCTTTTTTCTTAAGAAAAATTAAAAGCAAAGAAGTGGGCTTTCTTTCAAAATGATCAACTATGCCAAATTTGAATATCTCACAAATATCATAAATTCCACTTCAAACAGAGAGGTAAGTATCACTGTGCAAACGCAATAAGTAATCACTTGGGCAGCTGCAAATGAATATATCCCTTTTCCTTCTGCAAATCATCTCCACAAGTGCTGCCAGCATCGTAGTGTCTCATTCCCAGCCAGGGTGAATCCTCCTGACCTTCCTGACGAGCTGCTCCACATTTCTGAGTGCCTGCTGCTTGCTGGGACCCAAAACCCACAGCGGGACAGGGACGCTGACGCAAACTCCGAGCTTGCTGCAAGGTCCAGAATGCATCAAGGCGCAAAGGGTCCTGCAAGAAGCACTTGGTGGCCTCATGCAATTTAAGTTAATTTAGCATCTGCTGGATTTTGCCCTTAATAAGTTGCATGAGCCGGGAACAAGGGTTCCCCCCAGGCTGGCTCTGCAGAGGGCTGGCTCGCCCCGATGCGCTCGGCTCCGCGTGCAGCAAGCCCGGCGAGGAGCGCAGCGGCGCGCGTCCCCCACCACGACCACCTACCCGTTCTGCAGCTTACTGTCCCCCGGGGTGTCCCCGGGGGCTCGTCGCGGCCCCTCGGCCGCCCGCTGCTCGGCACTAGCGCTAACATGCAGCCCGGGCGCCACGCGGGGGCTCGGGGCGGCCGGCGGAGGGGACACGGGTGACGGGGTGAAGACGGAGGACGGTGACGGGACGGAGGTGGCTTTGGAGCACGTGGCTGCCCCGAAGGGCCTCGGTGTCTTATTGAACGCCCCAGCGGCCGGGGACACGGCTTTGGGTGCGGCGGGAGAGGCAATGGGCTTAGCTACCTCCTTGGGTTCGTCCTAGGGGAAATAAATGAGACAAGAGACACACAAAACCACAGCAAACACATGCATGTTCCTGACAGGGTACTTCTGCTGGCAGTAAAAACCATGGTGGTCTCAAGCACTGGAATGGAGAGATAAAAGCCATGCACTGCAGGAGAGGGAAGGGCATGCAACCCCAAGATGCTGGGGTCATCCTGAGAGGCTCTTGTGATGTCCAAGACACACATGCCACAAAAGCCAATGTAGGACAAACTCTACTGCAAGATCCACTGGACAGTTCCCGCGGAAAACATTAATAGGGGTTTTATAAAGCTACCTTCCATCTCTCAAACCCAACTATGCATGTGCTCTCCATAGACAGTCATGCACATGGTTTATAAGGTGCATATATTTGCAACAAAAACATATGGGAAAATAAAAAAAAAAAACTATCTAGTTTCTACAATTATTTTGGGGTGGGGGTATGAGGAAGCAAACTTTTGTTTTCTGCCTTAGACAGTATTTAGAGCAAGAGCAGATGAAAACAAATTGTTTCCACTCATACCCTCCAGCTCCACTCAGATTATCCAAGAGCTTTTGTTAAAGCTTTCCAGCAAGGTGATAGGCTTCAAGTAGCACAGTGGGGAGGCAGCAGCTGTGAGTGAGAGACGACTCCCACCCCACTGATGTTCAAGTTTGTCGAGTTTCTCCCTAGAATGGGTGCTGTGTGCTGGCAGGGGAAATTCCCCAATCTATTTTAGCATTTGAGAACATTCATTCATATTAAAGCTGTTGAAAACGGATTTTGTATTTACCCCGTCAGATCATAACCCTCAACAAAAAAAAAAAAAAAAGCAAATCTGATGTTTTTGCTGGGAGCTTTGCTTTAGCAGTGTTCCCAGACAGTAGCACTGACAGGTTTGGAAAGAGCTTACCTAGTAAAAAGCATCACTAGCTTTAAAAGATAATCAGAAAGCTGGAAGACAACATATTTACTTGCACCTTTTCAAGGACAGTCATTTGACAGATTTCTCAAATCTTTTGGAAGAAGCGTACTACTGCTGCAAAATTTGAATGGCATATTATATTGAAAGGGAAGTTCTAAGGACAGTTCTCGTCACTGACAGGGTTTGACAGATGGGTAACAGTTAGTGCCACATGCTGCATTTCTTGGCTGTTGATAGTCAACATACCTTTTGTACATGAATGGCGGGATCAGGTTTTGGTGCAGTCACCACTCTGCAAGAAAACAAACACATTATTTTAAAAACAAGTTCCTTCATGGTTAAGTATCTCCCTCTTCCAACTCTCCACGTCCACCCACGGATGTATGAATTATGTTTTTATTTTCCTTCCTTAGAAAGGAACAAAAATTATTCATGTTGAGCCTATGACACTGCGGTTAATACAGGATAAAAGCACAAATAAACAGTAGGAACCCTAACATTTATCAGCAAGTACTATTCGATTTATATTAAGATGATACCATACCACTGGTTAAGAGACATTAGCTCAAATTTGCATTTCTTCCCTACATATGAAACTGCATCATGTAACTTATAAGGTCCAGGCAGAAAAAAAATGAGTTTTAACAGAGCAGAAACTTTATTCAGACTTAAAAAGTTACGTACAACATCACCAAATTCCTTCCCAAAGACTGTTATCCTATTAAACAATATGCATACTTTCTGTGTAATGTTGAGTCTTCAAAGGTAACTCGAACTCCACAGTAGATAGCAAAAAAAAACCTGCCAAACAAAGAGCGCATTGACACTACTGCAGGTGGTGGGAAGCTGAGGAAATGGAGTATTAGGAGGGACAAAGAACGACCAACAAGTCTTGTTACACCAAAATCTGAACTGGTAGCACACCATGGGTAAAAAGCTTTCTTTTACAAACTAATTAACTCTGAGGTTGCAAGGGGTGAGATTGCACTATATTCGTCTACGCAGAATGGCATTTTTGTGCACAGCGCTATTTGCAAGTGATATGCAGACATATTTACCCTTCAAAATCCATGTTTTAAAATACCATAGAAAGGAAAGTTAGTGATAAAAGAAGATTGGGAACATTTTGGTTAACATTTGGAGTCAGACAGCATACCATTCCTTTATTTCTCCCAAACATACTTGAAACGAGGACATAAATTTGCGTGTCCCAGACATACTTGAAACAATTTTACTTGGCCTTGTTGACTTCAGACCATAATCAGACTACAATCTGTGATTTACCCAGGACCGCATACACAAAATGCTCACCCAGCAAAGCGAGCCACCAAGATCTGAATGTGAAAAATGTGCGGTGGTGAGACAAGACAGTGCAAAAGGAAATGCAAAGTTCAAGCTCAAAGGCAAAATGCATCCCACATACACACTCTTAGGAAAATGCTTCCTTCAGAGATTACAGGCTCTTTTACTAAAAATGAGTACTACTGCTCTTAGGTTTGTGATGGATATCAGTAATATAGCAAGGCAGAAAACCAATTTAATGGCAGACCTTTTTTTTTGCCCATTTTTTAAGTGGGGAGCAGACAGCATCCCAGCTAGTCTATCCTGAGACAGGCTTTAGTGCTGTTTTGGTTAACTCACTCCTTACTACTCATTAAAAAGGCAGGATGGCTTGGAGCAGAAAGGCAGTTTCTGAATGACTTAAAACCAGCAGCTGAGGAGATTAGTTTATATAATATTCTAAGTAGCATACACAAAAAAAGGCATTAGGAAGACCAAAGCTTGGCATAAGTGCTTATTATAAACAGCACACACTGGAGATGCTGGCAAATTACAGCTGTTTGAACTCCGGGCTCCAGTCCTGGGAGCTATGAGACCCAATGCAAATACCAGCAGCATCCACTCCTTACTGACAGCCCTGATACCGAAAATGAAAGTGCAGGCGGTGCAATTTTTACATATGCTCCGCCAGCATGCCTTGTGTCTCCTTTCAAATAAAAAATGCTATATTTAGGCTATGTAAACCATTTATTCAGACCAGACGAACACAAGAGGATCTGCTCTGTAAACATCCCCCAAGCTGGTCCTCCACGACAAATATTTTTGGGGCATTTAGTGCAAATCAAAACATTCCAGCTTCCTGTGCGGCCTTATTAGGAGAAGAGACTGGTCTGCGCCCTACTGCAAGCAACCCACCAAGCAAAGGCTATTCATTCTTCAAATTCTCGCTTTAGTCATTTCCTTTCCAAGTATTTCACCCATAAAAAAAACATGCCAACCAATGCAACAGGATCCTTTGGTAATTTCCCAGAAAAATCTATCATAAAAGCCAAAGTTACAGTATTTCATGCTACTGTAGAGGACACAATTTGGTTTGCCATCTCCAAACACAGACCATCCGCCCAAATGCTGTAATCTCGAAGGACAGTGTTACGGAACCAAACCTAAAGTAAGATGCTTTGGATGAGGCTCAGCTGACATATCCAAAAAGCTTCATCAAATCCAGACTCCCGAAGACATTTCCAAGTGACCCTGTCATGCAGGTCCTTCTGCCCCTTCCTAAGACTATATTTGGGTTACAACTTCCCAAGCAGATGCAAAACTCAAAGGAAAAATCACAGGGAGGTAACCACATTTATCAGCATATCTAAACATGAGGAATATACAATACCATTATTAAACATAAGTATTCATTTTTTTCCCATTTCACTATCTTAAAGGATTGTTCATAAAGTTACCCTGAGATACAACAGCAATGAATTGCACAAATCTTCCCTCCTAAGACAAAATTTGGGCTGAGTCCAGGGTTAACACAGCATTCTGCAAGACTTTCCTCCCTTCTAACAGGAGGAAAAGAAGAAGGATCTCCCCATCACATTCTCAAAACTAAACCCCTTTTCTCCTATCTGATCAATCAGGATATAGTTTTTGACAGCAGGTATTATATTCCTGAGAAGCTACTGGTCTGATCTTCTTTCTGAAAATCTGATCCTTTAATGGCTTTGCCATTTCAGTCTACAACTCTGTTTTTTTGCTTCGCTTTACTTCGAGACAGCAGTCAGCTGGTAGAAAGCTAAAGACATTTGCTTTCTGAAAATCTGCCAACTCCCATGAAAAAAAAAATGACAAGCAGAAAACGTTTAATGTATATAACAAGCTAGGACTTTTACTAGGGGTTATCTGAATGAAAACAAACGCAGATGTAATTTAAAGCAAAGAAAAAAGAGCTCTCCAGATATTTCTTTTCCTAGACCAAAACCCTTTAGCTATTACAGACATAATTCATTTCTTACCAGCCTAGTTCTGGATTGCATTCTTTATAGCTTTCTTTTTCTTATGTCTACATTAGCAGGAACTAGTGTCTTACAGGCACTAAAAACTCGAGCAACCCACCAGGCAGTAACACGACATATAACTACAGTTTGTACAACAAGTTTTGACATCGATTTGCTTTTGCAAAGCCCAAAAGCATTTTAGATACTAGACAGCTTAAGAAGTCTCCCTACTAACCTCTCTTCTTTATAGAGACCAAACTTTTCACTCCAAATGCATTCTTGCTCCTATTGTCCTACAAAACCAATTCTCTCAGGATTAAGAAAAAAAAAATTGAAAAGCATTTTTAGAGATTCTCAATTTATATTTGAAAAATAGTCAGATGAACAATTTTAAGCAGCTTTAAAGCCTACTCTGAAAGAACATGTGTTCAGACTTTTGGTCTTCACATTCCTTGCTGAGATGCATTTTAACAGACTATGCTGAGAATACTGGTGTTTTCTTTTCCTGACAGAAGACTATGTGCTCATATACCAGAGGTGGTATATGTATTATTTAACCCAGGAATATTAGCCTGTGGATCACTCTCAACTGAGTTTAAATTTTCAGTAAGTTTAAAGATGGGGATTGAATATCATGTAACACAGCATAAACCCAATGTGAAATACTGATATGTAATACCTTTAAGCCCTGACACCACGCACTCTCATGGGACATCAGATTATGATCAGGTAGAAGCAAGAAAAATTATATTCTTCCTTTATTACTCCTTCAATACTCGGCCAAATCGATCCGAGATCCTCCTCTTAAATTTTAACGTGGTCGGGGATTTCATGATTAAGTGTTAAAATAAACCACACTGACATTTTTAGGGAGGACGAAGCTACCTCTCCTTGAGCGCTCCCACCCACAAAGGAGCGCTTGTCTTGGGACCTCCCCGGGGCAACCACCGCTCATAGTCTCATTCCTGTGGTCTGCGGCAACCCCTATTGAACACATTTGTAAAGAGAGTTGAAGGGCAGGCACACAATATTTTATTCTACTAAAACAAAACCATACACAAACCAAAAAAAAAAAAAAAAAAAAAAAAAAAAAAAAAAAAAAAAAANNNNGAAGGAAATATACCTTCTCCCCGACAAAGACTTTTTAAAATATGCTTTTAGCCTCCATTAAGGTTGAAGAGGCTTAGGTACCTAGAAACCCCATGGACATGACCCTATCTCCTCTGGGAGAGGAGGCTCTCTGGTTGGGCTCTATGATCTCGAAGGTCTTTTCCAGCCATAAGGATTCCATGATTCTACTTCATCCAACTGGATGATGTGACCACTAGGACCTGAAGCCAACCAAAGACCAAAACTGCTGCCTTGCCAAGCAGCCATGTCTACACAACACTCAAATGCAAACAAGATGGCATAAACAGTGACCTTCAGCCTCTGTACCCTGGCTTATAATGAAGTGGACGTTATATACTTAATGTCTTTGAAAGTGTTTATTAGATAGCAATTCTAACACAGCAAGCTACCATTTAAAAATAGCGAGCTTAATAAAAAAACAGAGGTCTAAATGACTCGCAGACCTAGTCATTCCTCCAAAACCCTCAATAAAAATGCTGGACTAAGTGCTGACTTCAGTCTGTCATCGAATCTAGGTTATAATTTAGAAGATTTAATGTACTAAATTATTTTTTCCAGGGCTTTCCACCATATGGTGACTAAAACTGTGTTTACATTGCCTCCTTTGTCTAAAACACAGCTCAAATGAGCTCAAAAGTGCAGCCACATGCACTCTAACAGGAAATCATCACGACAACCTATCTCCTCAAGGCCCAACATACCCTTATTTGGAAGGGATTTCATAACTGCATACCTTGGAAAGATCATTTATACCAAGTTCCTGTTCTCGCATGAAGTAACTGGCAACTTAGACAGGCGTTAGATAATGGTATTTCAGTAAAAACATCTTCTCTGCTCTGTGAAGTAGCTCACCATTCATGGTTTTATGAGGAACTATGAAAAAAAAATACTTGTTGAAGACTAGATATTCAAAGAAGATGAAATCTCAGTTTCCAAGGTTTCACGCAGCTATGCTAAAAGGAAAGAGCCAAGTTCCTCTTCCCAACACCAGCAGCAGGAACAGTCAACAGCTCACATGGACACTCAAAACATCACAGAAGCTTCTTTGGTCCAATCCCAACTACACCCTCATGCCTCCCTTTGTCATGATGCTGGAACTACTTTAGAAAACTACTACTGGAATTAGGTCAAGACTAGGAAGGTTTTCAGAAAAATGTTGAATTTTGGTCAATTCTGTGAAGGATTTTAGAAAATTGTTCCTTTGAAGTTTTGAACTAAAACTTTTACTCCACTACAGAGGGTACTCTGGTGTTGGGAGCTGTGCCACTCCAGCCGACTCTGAACTTCATGGACAAGCCCATCCCAACTGCCTGGATGATAGCTGCTCAGAAAAATCAGTGAGTTTGGGTCCAGTCCAGAGGACCCAGAGACACAGCAGAAATCACTAATAAAAATACATAAAATAAAACACACTAGAAAGGATTGACTTTGCATTCTTTTTAATAGGCTATGCAATGGCTTTAATTCTTCGCAGTTAAGGTAAAAAATATCTTTGAGCACCTGTTTTAACTCCTGAGTGTGATCCACCACCAAACCTGCAAGGTTTTTTCCCCCTAGCAAATATTTTTTCCCCCTAATAAACATTAGAAAACTCAGTTCAGCCCATCAAACATCTCCTTCTACCCTCCTACCACACTCCAGCAGGGTGGCATGAAATTCATCCTCACAGTACCTCACCTTTGGGTCCAGTTACCAAGCTGCCTTCCTTCTCCCACTCCATTATATTTATTACAGAAACAAATCAATTAACACATACTTGCCAGAAGTAGTTAACGTTTCCTCAGAAGCTCTTTGCTTTTGTTGGCCTTTACCATTTCCATGTATTGTTTATGCATTTATATATTTAATTTCATTGGCTTCACAATGTGTATTGCAGGGGTGAGAAGACCTATGAATGTTGTCAACACTGCTGCCCACAGTGACTTTTTTCTATCTGAAAGAAGCATTCTAAGAAGGTCTCCAAAGACTGTTTCTAAAGGCCGCAGGTCAGCACAACCAACAGGTCCCACCACACCTTCATGAGAAAGTGAAGCTGAAGTCAGAGCAGCTGCCAGAGGACTTTGTGCAGCTGGAAGTTCTGTTTACTGCAAGAACTAAGAAAGAAAAATCACAAAGAAATATCAATCTCAAATAGTTAATTCCTGCAGTCCGCACTCGAAGCGAGTACAAAGGAAATTTTAACATTTATTTACATGAGGGTATATAAAGTTCCTCCATCATCTCAGCAACAAGGCAAAAAAGAGAAAATTAACAGCTGAACGTGGCCTTGACTAGTCCAGCTAACCAAAGTTCTCCTGACCATAGTCTTAGCTATAGGAAAGTATTAGCTTTTTTATCCTTTTCTGCTCAAAATACATGGGGAGTAGCATTCCCAGCACGCACGCCAGCATACGAAGCAATTAACTGCTTTTGTGAGCGCAGTGATGCAGAGCACTTGACAGTCACCAAGCTGCTGAGAGGTTCACAACGTGGCAAACTGCTGCCTTAGCAAACTAAGACAAAAATCAGCAAGCGGCCCTTGACAGGAGCACTAAATGTTTATACTGCAGCATGGGGTTTTGCCGTTCTGTACCACAGACATGACTTTCTATTGGTAATACCCTGGAAATTTTCCAAGGCTGCAATTTCTCAAAAACTGGGCAAACTAAAAAGACTTATTGCAGTAGCCAGCTGCACTGGGGAGAACATCTGCAAGTAAAAAGAAGGATCTTCCCCCTCCCACCACCACCTTGCAGACGGATATCAGACTAAAACCAAATGAGATAGGAAGGTTTCTTATTTGACATGGGATTTGATCTTTTTTATGCTAGGCAGACTACCTTTTCATATAAAGCAAGCTACCTTGCTTTATGTTACACATTCTCTACCTGCAAGGTAGCAAGAGCCTTGCTCCCAAGTTAGGATACAACAATTTTGATTTTCAGCAACAACAACTGTTGAAGATTGTGCATGGCAAAGGGCAGGCTTTATTTAAACAGTCTCTCATGTATTCCCATGGGCAGATGCTTAGGAACAGTTTATCTCATGCCGTAACTGGGCAATTCCCACATCTACCTTGTTCGTCTCGTCTTCACATCCCACGTTCACACAGGGGACAGACGTTCCCACATGAAATGTAAAGACTAAGCAAATGTTTTCAACTACCTGCACAGGTACTGAACATGATATACATATAATTATTCATCTTGCTTTCTTAGTTAACTTGAACTATTTTTAGTATATGAAGGATGCAGCACGTTTTTAAACTATATAAGCTTCTTTTAATCCATTTAGAGACAACTGTCCCTTGACAGATCATCACACAGCCTTTTATAATTAAAGAATGCCTGCAAGTTAGCATCACAAACCTGGCATGCCCGGGAGAGGGGCTTTCCGGGGGAAAACAACAGGTGTGGGGCATGACCTTCATTCGGAAAACTAAAGTGTAAATGGAGGCATCCAAACAGTGAGCAGATGTGTGTCTGTGAAGGAGACACAGCACCAGCTGCACAGCAGCCTCTGAGCAGGTTAGACTTTGGTCTTAGGCTTTGCTGGCAGGCCATGGCATTGGCATAGTCGTAAAATGTCAGGTTCTGGGAACCTCTCATAGAGAGGGCACGAGGAAAACTATCTTCTCTCCTTAATATTAAGATGGCAGGAGCCAAACAGTTTTCAAAAGAGAAGTCAAATTAAGTGACCTCTCTAGAGTATAATACACAATTCAGATAATACACCACACACAAAGTTCACATTGCCAGAGAAAGGTGACACAGTGTTGGTCCCAAATACATTCAGGGCCTACTGGAATTCAGCAGTAAGAAGGAGCATATTCTAAGAAAGGTTTTGGCTTCCCAAAGCGTAAGCTTTTCCATTTATCTGGACTTGGCCGCAAGCACAGGAAGCACCACCGTTCACACGCGGCTGCCAAGCGATTGCCAAATCCCAAGGCTACTTTGGGTTCTGGGAAACAAACCAAGAGCTCTCTAAAACTTTATGATCAAAAAAATTTTGGAGCCGGGTCAAGCAGTTATTATTCCAGTTTGCTGTCTCTCCGGCAGTCTCATTAAGCTATTGCATTCAGGAGACATGTTAACTAACATTGACGTTGGAGAGTCAAAATCAGCTCCAAGAGCACTTTGCCCAATAGCTGCGGAGTCACCGTTTTCTTGACACTATGATATCTCCTTCTTAATGCACTTCTTTATTTAAGATCGGGGGAAAATACTGCTCAGTGCCACAAAGCATTAACACCAGTATAGCTACTCCCAGACCTCACAAAGCTTGTAGATTGGTCACATAAGTGCTTACTGCCATCATCTATGGCATTGCTTTTTGCAGTTGAATCAGAGGCCTCTAAAGGCTTCCTCAATTAAAAATTCCCCATGGAAAACAAGACACCGATAATAGGACAGCAATGATGATAACTGTGGTTTCCACCAAGGGGAAAGAATTTCACCAGGTTTATCCTCAGTTGACCCTCAACTGTTCACCCACACAAAACTGTTTACTCGCCTAGTCCTTGGAAAAAGATTGAGCACTAATGATACCTGCAGCAGCAATAACTTTTCTAATCCAGCGTGGCAACTCTTCCTCAATGTTCATAGAGGCCAGGCTTGCTCTAAATCAATGAGTGTAGTTAGAATAAAAGCAGAATGGGCAAAATTAGAAAAGTAATTTATTACGTGCTAGTGGAAGAGCAGTTCAGTGGCAGCAGGTGTAGGCAAGAATAATTCTTCTACATCTCAAAGTATTACTACCTCTTTTAAGAAGTAGTAAATGAGCCTTGCACAGTCTCAGTTACAGAGTCCACGGAAAAGCGCCAAAAACGTCTCCTAACACATGGATACAGACAGCTTATCTTGACATATCCGAGTGCCTTCTCCCATGTCAACTGGCTCAAGTTCTGACTGGGCATTTTTTGCCCTTTAAAGTAAAAAACATCCACATGCAGGATATAAACAAATTACCCAAGCTAAAAGACAGATATTTATCTCCACACACCAAAGCAATACTACTCTACACAGGATATAATCCATTCATTGTACATGGAGGGGTCTGTATTAATTTTTAATCACTGTGACTCTGCCTTCTGCTCCCTTGATTCAGCACAGTCTTGATTCAGCTGGTTTCCTCAGGCACACACATACCAAACTATTCTCTGCATCCTTAAAAAAAGCATCCAGATATGAGTGCTCATGAGTAGCACCCATGAGTAATATTTAGACTAGACAAGTACACACATTAACGGGTGTGGAAGAGTTTTAGCAGCTGTATTATTCCAATGCAGCTGTTCACAATTACTGGCATGTGTTGTGAGGCAATGCTGATTAGAGACGGTGTTTAATCTATATATAAAAGCATTATTTTGCTACTCAAAAGTCTGGCATTTAGATGGTAACTGCAAAGCTTCAAAATAAGCCTATCTGCCATGTCTCAGCTGGCTATTTTAAAGTGTGCCAACAGAATCAAAATGTCACTGAAGATCATGCCGCTCTCCGAGGTATCTGTGTTATTTTAAGCAGCGAAGATAAACTCTTGCCAACTTCACATTGTTTCCTTACGTCTTTCACTCAGTAGCTATGGAGGTGGCTTAAAATAAATGTACAAGGACAATGACACCACATGGCAAATGACTGCTAACGAGCTCTGAAATTCCCAAAAGGCACCGGATGGGCTGCATGGGTCTAGTTAGAAAAGGGTCGAAAAGGTTCACCTGGGCTGGTGATTGGTCCCCAGGCCATTCCTGAGTCTGCTCCCACCTCCTTGGCTGATCATCACTGTCACCTTCCGCACTGAACCACGGATGGCAAGTACTGTACCTTCATTTCCACTTTTTTACCTCAACAGGTGACAGCTGCTAGACCCTCTTTAAGGGAGAGCAGAACAATTAAACATAGACATAAATATTTTTTTAAATAAGAAGGAAAAGCACTGAAACCAGTCAAGAGGTAACTTAATGACTGATGACTCACGATGAGGAAAGTACTTGGTGGTATTTGTAGAAAAAACACAAAACCCAACAGCAAGAATTTGGCGTGTCATAAGAAGGATCTGATGCATTCTTCGCATTTTTCAAGAATAAAATCACTTGGGTGAATTATACAATGAATAGGGCAAGTGAAGAGCAAATATCTAGTGGTAGTGATTACTCGAGCTCACCCCCGTACTTCCTTTTGGCCTCACCCACAGCGTGCAGCTATTCAGGATATCTCACCCTACCAAGCAGACATTCTCTAGTGCTAATGTATTGGAAAAACAAAAAAAAACACTCTGCCAAGAAAAATATCCATGATCAAAACTAAAGTGTCAGCTTTAAAATAAATCATGAAATCATAAAATTACATTTCCAAACAAGCCCCAAAGAAGAGGAATAGTCTCATCGTGTCATTTATTCAGATCTTGGGAACAGAGGTGAGGAATCAAGACTGGAATCAACACAACTCAACCTGCACTGAGGATGAGCCACAGCATTTTCACTGCTTTTTTCATGCTCCCTCTTTCCCCTTGCCTTCCCCTAAGAGCCATGCATTCTTCCCTTGAAAACCTCCTCAACCTTGGAAACAGAAAACTCTTTCAGCCGGTTGTTTCCTCTCCTTTCTGCCCTTTGCTTCCATTCTTTCTCATCTGTTTTCCAAAGCCCACAGCCCCCCTTTTCAGAGCTCCTCAAAACCAGCAGCACTGATGTCTCCTTTGCATTGATGAACTCCGATCTGACCTTGCCAGCAGCTGCCAGTGGCCTCCGGACATGCCCAAGACAAAGGAGGATTGTGGAGCACGTGCAAAACACATGGAAAGGGTTAAAAGAGCAGCTCACAACCCTAGTGAATTTGCAGCAGCAGGTCCCTCAAACCTCCCTGCTCATCTCGAGAAAGAAAGGATACTTATTCTACCCATGTTTGGGGAAGAGGCTCAGGCATCAAAGGGCTTCGCTAGAAGCATCAGGAGGCTGCAGAGATGTCCTAGCTGCGGTGTGCACTAACCCACTCCGTCATCCCAAACGACTCGCTGTGTGCTAGGAGGGAACAGGGCTGCGATGCGCACAGCTGGGAGCAACAAAGCACCAGCGTGAGAAAAGGCCATCCTCCCGCTCCACACCTTATCTCCACGAGATGAGAGCTGCGTTGACAGATCTAAGAAACACCACCCACCCAACCCTGATTTAATCATCGTCTGTGTCCGCTCGCCACAGATCCACCCCACACGCCATCATTGCACAGACACCGCATTAATCCCACTGAATCATCAGTACTAGCCAGAACGAGCCCGGGTTACCGGACCAGCAGGTTCGCCCCTCCTACACACTCCCGTTTAAGACAGGGCAAGGCCTTCCCTAGAGTTTCCAGGTTCTCTTGGTGCTCTTTGTGTTCACAGTGGGACGTGTCCGCTACGCAACACCACACTTCACCCAACATCAAGCGGATATACGTCCTCTCCGAAAATATCAGGTAGCCGTGGTGATGCCGAGCCAACATATGCACTACTCAACCATTAGTCAAACTGGAAGTTCTACCTCCTAAAATTAAAGAGCAACCTTAAAAGATGAAGCTCGGGCATATTCTGTTGGGCAGTAACACTCAAATGGACATTTTGCACCCAAGTTCTCAAGGAGAATGTGCCTTGCTCATGGTTCTGCTTTCTTCTGTCAACTTCCTACTGAGAGATGAAACCTCAGCACACCCTGAAACCCAAACACCATATAATGGCACAAACCAAATTCATCACTGAAACAAAAAATAAACACAATAATCTGCATATGCCTATTCCATTCTTGGCAACAACAGTATGTGTGTGTGATAGGGGGAATCTAGTTTCACAGAATCACAGAATGGTTAAGGTTGGAAGGGACCTCTGGAGATCATCTAGTGCAACCCCCCTGCTCGATCTGGGACACAGTTTAAGTGTGATTAGGGTATTTTAATTTGTGTAACATCCACTATTGAAGTCCTCAAGAGGTTTCGGGTAAGATCAGATATGTCTGTGTGAATGGTAGATAAATGGTAGTTACCCCATTGAAAAAAAAAAAAAAAAGAAGTTAAAAGGGAAACTAAAGCCAAAGCAGATCTATGACAAACCAGTAATGAGACTGGAAATCCTAGATGCAAAAGCTATGCTTAATTGCAAGATCTTCTCTAAATAAGCAGAATAACACCTGAAATAACAAGATTACTAACAGACAACATATTTTGTAAGTAATATAACATTTTAAATAAAATGGAAATCAGATGCTTTACATAGTGGGTAATATTATTAGAGGAAAAAATTTTACACCACTGTAGTGCTTACAGAAGATTACTGATAACATATTGCTGGATCCATGCATATCGTGGAAATCCACTATAAGACACGGAAGAGAATGTTCCCATTGTATCAAAGGCAGGTTGTAGAAAAAATAATCTTTGAAGATGATTTCAATGAAACAATACACAACAAAATGAAGCATGCTGCTTTTCTAACAGCTTGCTGTAAATCAGAAAAAGAAAAGCACTCTACTCCTCTCAATAAATAATAGGAGGAAGACAGTTACCAAAAGAACTTCCTGAAATACAACTATGAGCTTTTTTTTTTTTCATGGAATAACTACAAGGCAGGAAATGTACACTTGAAAAACATCTAACTGGGAACAACACTAACAGCGAACGTAACCCCGAGCACCCCAGACCATTCGGACTGGCAGTGCACTGTTCCTTGAGAGCAAACCCTCAGCCCTTGCATGGGAAGCGAGCGATTTCCACCAATTAAAGAGGAGTTTCAGACCATATTGCATCATCATCAGTAACCAGTCACTCCCACACTTCAAAGAGATTTATTTTCTTAATGAAGATGTCTTTAGTTTTGCTACTGTACTCCTGAGACACAGGCATCTAAAGCTTTGGAAATGAATTCACTCTACTAATTGAAAGCATCTACACCATTAAAGAACACTTCAAGTGAAGTAACGTTGCAGCCTCTTCAGACTGGGGATGTTCAGACACGTATGTTTTGTTTCCACCCAATGAGAAAAATGAGAAGGCTTTTCAACACCAGGAATGTACATCCACTTGGAAAAAAAACCCAAACACACATACGCACAAGCAAATCTGACTGCCTTGTGTAGTTTGCAACCTGGAGATGATTAGCCCGAATCCCAGCAACGCTCGTTACCACCGCAATCAGGTCAGGCATATTTTCTGTATTAAGTTTCAGCTTGCAAATGCGAGCTCTTGCTGTAAGCAATAAAATACAAACGTGGCCATGTGGAGTACATCAGCTCAGACCCACACATATACACTCCACAACTTGGCTTTTTTTGTATTCTGATATATAGCGGAAAGTTACCAAAATCACCCAAAGTTGCTTTAAATCTCAAGCAGGAGCTGGTCATTAATGTGTGTTTTACACACTAGCTGGGTATCCACACCAGTATTTCCCATCAGTTGCACCACTTCAGGTAAAATATATCTGAGTAAATTAAAATTGCCTATTTCTGCCTCCACACACAGAAATCAATCACATCATAACTTAGCTGAAGTACAATTTAGTTTCAGTTGTAAAAAAAGTGAATTCTTTTTTAAATATACACACATCTAAACATTAGGCCAAGGCAAATGTTACATTTTTCATGATCTGTTCATTGCAAATTGCAAAACTTAACTCAAATTTACTTCTCCATTGCAAATGTTTTTCTTTAGAAATAAAGAGTCTGTCTAGAAAATGTTTCAAATCGTTTTACATCAGAATAGTTTAATATCAAAACATTTAATGGAACATACCAGGATGATTGCTGCAGTTATCATCACGCTTATCTTAAAATTAAGGAACAGAGTCTTTACAATAACAACAGCTGATAAGCATCTCTTCTTTTGACTAGTCCCAGTATATTATATGAAACATGTGCATGGTTTCCGATTTTACAGCAAATGTTTATACTGTCAGCAAATATCACTTGCATCAGATTTTTTCCCCATCTTTTTTTAATTCCATATTTCCAAACAAACAACTTTTTAACAGATTATACGCAAGACGAAGTTCAGTACCAGATTTCACAGTACTTGCCAGACATCTGTGCTATGCCACCAACTTGCACAAAGCGAAGACACAGACACTTCTCATGGTGACATTTTGTACAGGATAAGGCAAGAAGAAGAAATATTGGTTAAGGCCCTTCCATTATCATTTGACTCACAGCAAACAGGTGGGAACTTTTCGGATCCAACACTTATTCCCTCCACTTTCAGAGCGGGATTTGGATTTCACCAGACTAGCAAATGTTTTGCCACAAGCACTCGCTGTGCTTCAATTGGCAACATCCCAGCTCATTTCTTGGAGACCTACCATAAAGTGGGAGCCTATAAACTTAGTCTATTAGAGACCATTACTTTACAATGGCCTGGTCTCCTTATTTCTCACACAAATGAGGACACAGCTTCGCAATATACCACTAATTTGACTGTGCTGTTTCAGCTCACAAGAATAAAGTACAGAGGAGAAACCCAAAAGGATAACCATAAATTTGCTTCAACTGCTACAACTTAAAGCTGGGATCTTTCATTTCCTTGGAAGTAAAGGAGAAAAACAACAACAAAAAAAGTCTGCCTCCTCTTCCACCTTTACCAAAACCATATTTTGTTCCAGGATTGCTCCTTTTTTTTCTATTTATTTGCCCCCACTGCCCCCATCCTCGGGGATGCGGAAGTCTGGAGCACCCCTCCCAATCACCAGGTTTTGTTTTCACCCTGCAACTTTCCATTTTCACCCAGCAGCTCTCGTTTGAGGTAAGGAGCAAGCCTTGCTCCTGTTGGGCTCGCTTGGTCATGGCATGTTCTGTGGTTCATCTAATTGCCAGTTGCCTCGTGCAACACGAGAGGAATTCAGACACCCGCTGCAAGCAAGAGCTCTGCCCTTCCATGTATCTAGTTTGCTGGGCAAGCTTTCTGAAAGCACAGCTTAGCTGGCCAAACCTGTTCAGCTGCTAAAATAGGAGCAAAAGTTTTATACTCTTCAAATAAATGTGCATACACAGTTATGCACCGTCACCTTTGCATGCAGAGCAGACATCTGCACCTTGACCTGCTCCAAATTCTGTGTGTGATGTCTGAGTCAAGGCTTTTTAATTTCAAAATCAGATAAGATATGAGGACCTAAGATGACTCAGTTTGCTTGCACTGCAATATAAAGGCCACACACGAAACCCCTTTGGCTTCAGAAAAAATGCTCCGACTGCTGCCCACTCAACAGAGGGTGTTATTTTTCATTCAGCTTATTTTCAGGCATCATCATAACAAATTAATATTGAAAATGGAGAGTAACAATCTAGGATTGAGGAACAAGTTACCTAAGTTTTTGGTTTACGACTAAACCATATATCAATTATCTATTTTACGTGGTTATTTCCTTAGTTACCCAACATTCATGGAAAGGTCCAACATCCTTGAAGGAGGGGTTTTGCAAGAATTAGAATTATTCTGGCTTTTTTTTTTTTTCTCTCCCTGAAATAAAGCCAAATTTAGAAAACTTGATCCAGAAAAATAAGATGCTTCCAATCAATGCAGAGTCCACCTCCAACTTGTGCAGGAAAAATAGTCTTCTTTTACATATTAAAGCAGCACATAACTGGAGATCAGGATTAAAGTGAAAATGCCTATGTAAGGGAAAAGATGACAGATGGCAAACCAAAGATGGAGAAAAATATGACTTCCTAATGCATTCTTATCATAGCTTTCTTGAAAGCTGACCCTTATATGGTTTATGAAAACAAAACAACCCTGAGAAACCCAGGACTCAAACCTGACAGCAAGATTAAGGCATCAGTAGAATGACACATGTATTGCTGACAGCTTTAAATCTTTCTATACTTGTATTTTTCTACTTGCTTCTCTATGTTTTACAAATTGTTACAGCCTCTCTCTCCCTTTTACTTAGCAACTATAGTGTTTTCTCGTGTTTCTATGGGACCAGCCTTTAACCGTTGGGACTTCAGACTCCGTTGTAACAGTCATTAGGGCTGGCCTTTGGGATCTGTGATACCATTCCCCACGATGCTGGCATTTCTTTATTTTTGAAGTAGTTTCTAGCTAACCTAAATCTGGCAAAGATTTTGGCATCTAAAGGAGCGAAGACTTAAAAGTCTCTTAAAACTTGGCCTTGCTTCCCATCTTCAAACTGGAGCAAGATCATCCTTTTTGCGTATTATTAAAATAAGCTTGGCATAGCAAAAAGTCTTTTCATCCCGTGGGTGTCCATAAGAGAGCAGGGCTCTCAACACAGTCTGGAGTACTCAAGGATAAAGATCTCAGTGAGAGCTGCAAGCAACTCCTCTTAAGAGCACTATCACTTTCACACTCCAGCTGTGCAGACTGGTTTTATGAGCTGGAGTGTTAACTTACCTCTGTATTACAAAGGCCAAGGGGAAAATGAATAAATAAAGCTTTCCAGGCTTTTCTGAACCATCTTTTTTTTTTTTTTTTTTTTTTTTTTTTTATTTCCTTAATCTCTGCATTTCTCATTAACACATTTTTCCAGAAGTTCCATGGCCTCATGTAAAAATGAAAAACCAAGCCCTTCATCTTTCTGACTTGCAAAGCATCACTACAGCAGGAATCTGGATAAACTGTCCCCCAAAACACTATTTAAGGTAGGTGGTTCTTCTTCACAAATCAGCAGCTCACAGATGTATTTATAGAAGTCCATGCTAAGTTACTGAAGCTCTAAATACTTCCAAAAAGCGAGCATCTGGTTTCCATCTGCCCTCATGGGAACCAGGAAAGTGCTTTAGCTGAAAAATAAAGTATCAGGGTGCAAAAGAGCAAGATCTCACGAATGGAGAGATTATCTATCATCAAGAATACTTTCTTAACTACAGAAGGCATTTAATTTTTTTTTTTTTTTTAAAAAAGGAAACTAAAACTGCATGTTAAAAAAAGTCAATGAAAAAGACTCACCACCTAATGCCCACAGATTTTTAAGCTACATCTTGCAGAAAGCATGAGCATGTAAAATACTCTCATTTTAGTGAGAGTTGTTTAAAGAATTCATATTAGAAACATATACCTGAACATACTTTCCAACACATGCAAGTGTTAGCCCAGCTGGCAAGTGGATTTATGGGTTTGTATTTAAGCAAACATCTCGAGGCGAGGCAGCCTGTTAACTGTGGCGGCTGCAATTCCAGTTCCTCCCAGGGCCGGAGAACAACTGCACCCATAAACAGCCAAGAGGCTCAACTGCCTCACGGAGGAAAACGGAAGCTTTTATTCTCCTTGCAAATATTACAGCAATGCTCACTTGCAAGCTACACAACATCTCAACTGGATTTTCCACAGGAGGTGTGTGCGCACGTCTGCTTCCGTAAACCTTAGCCTTCAAATCTAAGTAAGGCCTTGGGAGGCATTGCTTTAAATACCCGCTGCAACCTCCTGGGCGAGCTGCTACTTGTGGCTTTGTTTCTCCATTTAGTTGTTCCACCCAGGCCATAAAGATCAGTGAGAAAAACACACAAATGCGAATCTGAGCAGCAGAGCAAAAGCTCACCAATTAGGAGAGTCCAAACAAGAAAGAAACAAAGGAAACAAGACCATCCCCTGTTTTCAAATGATGGATGAATTAAACTTTACATATTTTTTCAAATCACAAATAACACAAAATTTTCACTTTGAATACATACAGAAGAATTGCATTTTACATTTTTTTTAAATCATAAAGAACACAATCTTCACATCAAATACGTACATAAGAATTGCACTTTGCATTTTTTTAAATCATAAATAAAGAACACATAATTTTCACACTGATTATGCACAGAATCGAAATACAAAATCTCTTTTCACAGAATCACATCATGGTTGAGGTTGGAAGGAACCTCTAAAGATCATCTTGTCCAACCCCTCTGCTCAAGCAGGGACACCTAGAGCATGTGGGTCATGTTCTTTTGGTTGCTCTCACTCAAGTTCTTGCAGCTTGCTCAGTTTCTTCTACCAAAGAACACATTGATGAGATAACAAAGCAAAAGCTATTTGATAAACACATAATGTCTTTCCAGGTTTCTTGCTTCTCAACAGGTAAGGCACTCAACACGTTGCTCATAGGTTTCAAGGCACCAAGCAGTCATCCCAGCTCAAGAGGAAACCAGCAGTTCTTGGGGATGAACTGCTGTAATGCCCTCTTTTCTTTCAGAACACTTCAAAAAGAGCTTTTTCCAAGCTTCACCTAAGAAAATACCCCAAGACACCAGCTAGGCATGAACTATCACACAAGACGCTTCCCTTTCCCAGATGCTGAGCAAGGGGAGACCCTTCTGCAGGGCAGTAAGGACCAAGACACATCAGCCCAACAGGAGAACTTCCCAGTCAATGAAACGGCTATGACTATGTTTGGGTTTTTTTTGTTTGTTTGCTTTTTTTTAAATGAAGGAAAGATAGTTTTCATTTCAAAATGATTTCCCAAAAAGTCATTTTGGGCCCCAAAAGGGGCCCAGAAGCTTTGGGGCTTTGGGCCCCAAAAAGGGGCCCAAAATACAGCTTCAAGCTAGTAAAGGATGGCTAAAATTCAATAAATCAGACTTTTCAGCAGCAGGGAGATTGGCCCAAGCTCGAACACGTATAGCAGATACTGCAGTTAGCAATGTGAGGTTGTTACCTCGGGAATAACCAAGGTTGTTTACCTCCGGTAAAAACTCTGTCACTGACGTGTCCCTGCATTATTTCCACACCTCAGAAGTTAACCATTAAAACAAGCCCATCTGTCAGCAGCAGGGAGATTCGATGCAGCAATATGTTCAACAGGTAATATAATGGGAAGTAATGGTCAACTATTCTTATGAAACAATTTGTTAAATTGTCAGATTTCCTGGCAGTGGTTCCTCTAGTTTTGTTCCAGGTACTCGTTAATTAAAAAGGAGGCTTTTTTTTTTATGCCACCAGATTATTATCCAATTCAGTTACACTATCTCACTACACTCGATCCAGGAAGTTTGTATTAGAATATACCTTTTTTTACAGAAAAGAAGTACAAAAGCATTGTGGACCTCTCTAAAACATACATTGGTGGACTGACAGGATTCACCAGAAGGGTACCACTTCCTTAGCAAGTATTTTTGTCTGGAATATGACACATACTCCTGCTTTTCAAAACTCTATGTAGATGCCGGCAATAGTAAACCCACTAGGATGGACTGATGGATGAACTTCTGGCCACTTGTGCTGGCTAGGCCTACTGAACAGCAGCACAGATGATCGACTGGCTTTAAAAGGAAAAAGAAAAAAAATTAAAGACCCTGATGAGCTCTCTTTGCTGCTACTTGGGTTGCTGGACATTCAGCGGCAACACTGAATAAGACTAAGGCAGTCTGAAGTAGTAAAGGAGGTTTTGGTGAATGAAAGTGATGATGTAGGATGTGACTCCAAAAGAAGTACAGCCATCGAAGGTGAGCACAGCAGGAAAGAGAGAAGAGAGAGCCTGGGTCAGGCCTGCTGTTAATTAACACATTTAAATCTGAAGCTCAAAATCAAAAAGGAAGAGGAACTAGAATTCACCCAAGGCAGAAGAGGTAAAAGGAGGATGGAAAAGATCTTTATCCACTCATAAAATTAACTTCTTGTAACGTTTCTAAAATGCTATAAATCACGATACATTTCAGACAGCAACAGCATATCTTTCAATCACGGCCACTTAACTGCATTCACTTTGCCAAACCACTTACACGTGTTATTTTATCCTCCAAACAAGTGTTACGACGATGATTAATTCATAATTAAGGAAAAGGGTGCCTACCTTTGCAGAGTCATGTTGAGATTGCCCGTGCACGCCTTGATCTTGTTCTGTGCCTCCAGGTGAGTCATGCCGTCCGTGCTGATGCCGTCGATGGAGAGCACCACGTCGCCTATGCCCACGTGTGCTTGGGCGGCCTTGCCGCTGTCGTTCAGCTGCAACACCACAAACACAGCGAGTGAGCAACCCTGCTGCGTCATCCTCACGTTCCCCCAGTTCTCCAGGTCCCTAAGGAGGTTACTGCCCATCTACCACACTTTCCAGGCCATGTCATATTTGGGCATTCTTGTTCTTCCTTCACTTAAAGGTCACAGCCTTGGTCACCACTCTTGGCAAAAACAGGTTTGCCTTGCACTTGATGGGCTGCAAGCTGTGCACGCTCACCAAGATGTGAGAGCAGGGCCAAAAATGCAACATTTCCCCGACTCCATGTTCCTGTCTCTTATTTCTCATTCTAGATTTCCATCTAAAAACTCTTTCAAAACTTCATGTGTTTATCCGTGGACGCTCCTGCGCACGGGACATTTCATTAGTAGTGAAGTCCCCTTGCATGATATATTCCAGCAACAGAAATCTCTGCAAAACTCACGGTCCTGACCCCTGACTGAACAATAACTTCACCTTTTCATCTGACGCTACTGAATTTCAACCATCTTCGCTTCCAAGGACAGAAATAAAAATGAACACACAGCAAGATTTATGCACCCATTTGCTTTGCTGTTCTCAAGCTGCTGACGGCTTTATAGCTAGCTACAGAAAAGAGTCTTGTACAAGGCAGACTCCCTCTTTTTATTTTTTGTATTTCTTATCTTAGGAAAAAGGAAAGGAAGCAGAGGCAGTCCCATAGAGAGGAAAAAAGTGCAAGACACAAGGAGAATGAAAATAACAGCAACTCAGAAACCTTCTGGAGTTACTAAATTCCTCAGAATTATAATTCGTGTACCACATAATTTCGCTAAAGGCTTCAAAAACAAAGTCAGAATTCCTCACAATTTGGCAGACAGACCCATCTTTTCATTCAGGAGAACCTGGATGCTCTAAAACCAAGGCCATGGAACCCACCAAGCCTAGAGAAAGCCATGACCAACACAGCTATTTTTAGGATGGATCCTCAAACCTTCCAGGGGAAGAAAAAAAAGCCATAAACAGTTCTTTAAACCGATGCATTACTGCATACTGACATTTGTCAGCAGCTGCTCAAAAAGGGAATGGGGCTTAAGGGCATTAAAAACCAAAGGGCAAAAGGATCACTATGTTTTGCGATCCGACTGCCCGAGTGAATAAAACCGAGCTTTCTCGGAACGCATTTAAGTGTGTGATGCAAAAGCAGCCTAAAAGGCAGTGAAAAGCAGTTTTCGGGATGATTTATTTCATGCTGAGGAAGATCCCGAGCAGTGTTGCACTCATCTAGATACAACAGATGAAGGGGCCAAGTGACAGCGGTCCATGGGACCAGTTGGGCTAAGCCATTTGGGCAAAGGGATCCGACTGATGAGTGCCGGTGAGGTTGGTACTTCTAGGAATCGTCTGCTCGAGCAGTCGTCACAGATAATGGAACAATTCTATAATGTGAGTTGCCAACATGAATCGGAACAAATAGGCGAAAATAAATAACTTTGAGTACCTATGTGATTTACTCCACTGGTGGGAATTTAAACATTTGAACTCTTTAAGGCCTTTTTATATACTGCAGGCACATTTGCACCCCACGACCCTCAGTTCTGACATTTCCCAGGCTCTGTGACTGCATGTTATCCTCACAAACTATAAAGCAAACAGAAGCATCTAGCACTAGGCACAGGTGAAACACAGTCTACTTAAAAACAGAAAGACAAGTCAACTGATGGGCAAAAGGAAAAAGAAAAAATAACAATTAATGCCCTTATCCTTTTAAGAATGAAAGCCTGACCTTCAAACATATCTTTGTTAAACACATCCATACAGCCAAATGCAATCGCTACGCACTGCAAGAGGCATGCGTGGAAGAGTATGGCGCGACAACGACCAGCTAGGCTGCCTATAAATCAAACCGCCTTCTACACGCCACGTAAACACTCCTGAGATACTTGACAGATCTGTAAATTCTATATTTACAACATGAGTCAAGTTTTTAAAAGCAAGCAAGGGTTGCAACTACCAAGTAAGGTCTTTTTGTTAAGTCACTTTTTTTCCCTCATGGAAAGAGGGTATGTTTGCCTACGTATGTGTATATACAGACACACACGCATGTATGTGTACATATACGCATGCATATCACTGAATCAGTGCAATTTGTAGCTTATCTCATTCCTAATTAACATATAACTGTTCTTATTATTCTTATACCACTAAGACAACTTGCCAAGAACTCTCCTTGGATCATATCATCATCATTTAGCTCTTTTGCAGTAATAAATGAAACGACAAAGCTCTCTGGGAGCTGACAGGAAAACTGCCTTTGATCTTGTCCATTTTCTACTTCTCACAAAAAAGGCCTTTCCTCCTGCACGTGTGCATGAGCTAATCTGCTGCACACGTGCACCCATCAATCCCTTCACCTATCCCCCATCTCTCTATTTTTACTTTTCTTTTTTTTTTTTAAAGAAAAAAAGAAAAAACTTCCCTGCATCCAAGAGAAGCAATAAGCTAAATATATAGCTTATATAATAAATAAATGCTGACGCAATTCATGGATTTTACATGTTGCTTAGGCATCTTATTCAGGTACTGACCTGGTTAAGACCTAGAAATTTCCACTGGAATTCAAAGGCTTGTTCAAATAAATCGAAGTTCACACTAATGGTGGGGGACATTTCTCTTAGTTCTACTGCACGCTAACAAGGCTTTAAGCATCTGGTCTTGCTTTTGTGACTGGAAAGCAACCGGATAAAAACACCGTCACCAGGAATGGATGGGCAAAATCTGTGGTCTTCAGAAGAACAGGATAAAAACGATTCACAATCAGATGCAAGGAAGCAATAATGTCAAAAAAAGAAGTTGCCAAAAGGACTAAAAGCAAGTAATTCCAACATCACAGCTAAAAATCGTATTTAAAGCATGTAGGTGGGTGCTTCTGGGGAAAAAAAAAAAAAGTTGCCTTCTTCATACTTGTAAACGATGGAAAATGATTTACAGCCAAGTGCCAAAATGTCTGTGGATATTCCAGCCCTCACACAGGTAGCTTTCACTAAGCTGTCTCACGAGAAGCTCTCTGGTGCTCCCGCACCCTCGGCGAGCCTCAGAGCCCTACTTACTCTTCTAACTGGCTGTCCCACCTCCTAAGATGATTCTGCCATTTGGAGAGTTTGCAGAACTAACCCAGGCTTCTCTCCAGGAGCATACACCATTGGACAGAACATTATTGCCTAGTTATTTCTGCAGAGACACGGGAGGAGTGAAAACAGAGCTAAAATTGTGATGCAATCAGTTCTACTCTCTCCCTCCTTCCTAAACTTTTACTTTCTAGCTGGAGTACAAGTATACATATATAGATACACCCCCCCATATATACATATATATATATATATATACACACTCTTTTTTTTTGACAAATTAAGAGACTATACAGATCTAGATCAAAACCTCTGAGCAAACCCAAACTAAAACACAGTTAGTGCTCTCTAAAGGAGCTTAATTCAAGAGAGATCCAGTAAAATGGATACAATCCAGCTTTTTCCAAAGAAGAAATCCCCTTTCCATGCTGTGAAGGTCACACATATTGGGATATCTGCAGCTTGTACAATGGTGTACTTCCTCCCTTCCCAAAGAGGATCATTTTCCTTCACTTACAGGTAATAAAATTAGTTCAACAAAGCATCCATGCAGATCTCTAACAACCTTATTAGCCAATTACAGGTCATCTTGTTACCATGAGGTTTTCAGGTTCTATGATTTAATCCCTCACAATTGGATATACTTTACATCTGGCCTTTCTTACAACCAAGTGAGTAATTACTCCCATTCAAATTACACAGAATAAGACCTCACTCTGCCTTTACTGCAGTCCAGCCAGTGGAGGGAACAAAGAAATCCTAGGAAGAAATACATTACTATTCAGCTATTCCCACACAGGACAACAGAAGCAGGAATAATAGTAGGTTAAGCTTGAAAAAGCAACACCAGAGAGCAGCCAGCGTGGAGCTGCCGGCGCTAGAAGAGCTCCGTTCCCAAGCTCCCAGTGCTCAGCCAGGGGCAAGGAAACACCACTACTACAAATTGGAAAGCCTCGTGATGTACCAGCAGCCTTTTCACTTTTTTTAAATCTAGGAAGAAAAGACAGGCATGCATAAACGTGCAAGAAATTACCCATTTGCTTCAAAGAACATATAATTTCCCTGATGATAAGCCACACCACGTAAGTAAAGACAAAACCCGAGGCAAGTTCAGGCACCGAGAGTGTTCCTTGTTGGCACAAGCCAACGTGGGGTGGCACAGCTCACCTGAATGCTATTCTGCCTTTTAAGGTCAAATCCAAATGCAGACGTATGAGTAGCCCCATTAGCTTCATATTTTGCCACTTTTAGAAGCTGCATATGAGGAAGCATGAAATGAGCCAATTCCCACAGTTTGTGAATAAATCCTGTGCAGAAGCAACGAAACAGCAGACCTGTGATGTAAAGGTAGGGCTGGAAAAGACAAACTCAAATGCAACTTAAATGACTTAAAGGGAGTGGGACTAATCTGAATTTATGGCAATTCTGTTCAGATTGGACCCAAGAATAGCAAGGCTGAAGATGAGGAAGTCAGCTGAGAAACAATAAGAGTGAACCTGGGTGACGGTTTCTGCAATCCAGCAAGAGAACAGAAGTACAGTCTTGCAAGCGTTACGGACGAGGAAACAACTTCTGAAGACAGTGTGAAAGAAAGGGATCGCCGACATGATGCAGAAGACAAAATATTTCCTCATTAGAGGCATGAACAGGGCAGGCAGGACAGGGCTGGGAGGATAACAGCAAGCACTGTCACGAGTGACCCATGGAGCAGGAGACTCCTACAAGCTCCACTGCAGGCAAGCACGCCCTGAGCTTGCACTGAGCTTGCAGAAGCTGCTCCAGCTCCATATGCACGCTGCATGTCAGTTTGGGCTTCACATTTTAAGTATCAATGTGCTAACACTTAGCACGTTCCTTTGGTCGGGTGAAAAGAAAGAGACAACCTCAGACGCGTGAGGCAGGGCAGATTAGTGCAGATAAACAAGCATGCCCCGAATCGCACGGGAAGTAACAGGTTAAACCAATTAGGCTTGCTGCAATGATACGCCCAGAGCCATCCCACATAAACAAAAACAGTCCTACATGGACATGCCTGCACTGCAAGCAGTGGTTAGCAAAGTCCCGAACATTAGTCAAAAAACCAAACTTCTAGAATGGGGAAATAAAAAAGAAATAGGAGACATTAGTAAATCCTAGTGGATATCTTTGACTTTTATATGTCAAGGGAATACTATAGCAGACATTTATTTTAGGCCAGACACTTACTGGCTAAACACCCCAAGTATAAAATATTGCAGAACAAAAGTCCAATAAAAAGCCCTCAGAAAAAAAGAAACACATTTTAAAGGAGTTGCACATTGTTTAATAAATTCATACCAGCTGTTTATGGCTAAGGCACTAAAAGAAGTTTATCATAAGCTAATGAAGCTCATGACACTCTATAGCAATTCGAAATTTAATTTTGCATTTCTCTCTATATATGCATACATACACAACTCTGTTTTAGTTTACTTGACGGTAAATGTCTTTTACATGATTTCAGTTTATACAGTTCCAGTTTACAGGCATGTTATTTAAAACACTGTATAAACAACCACAGATTGTGTACCCACATACACATGGAGCACTCTCTAACTGGTACTCCTCTTTAAAGGCCATTCCTCCTCTCTGCTGGGTCTGTATGATACAACCACATGAAGACATTCAACAATTTTCTTTTTGTTAAGATCAAAAAAAGCATTTGTTCGAAGAAAGCAGGATGAGATCTCTAGCCATAATACTGAACTACCCTAGCACGAGTCACGCTGCAGCGTGGTTTTCTCTGGTTACTTGGACATTTAGAATGACAGAGGAAGATAAGCAATGAAGAAGGCTGAAGGGTGGTTAAAAGCAAGACAGAAAAGTCAACTGTCCCTGACAGTCAACCTTTCAGATCCTTGCCATGTAGCAGTGCATCGCGTGCTCTAGATGTATCATGGTGCAGTGGAAAGCATCTCCAGGGCTACTCCAGGTTTAAATCTGTAGGAGTCCTGTAAAACAAAGTTGCTCACAGCAGCGTGACGCCATCTGAGACAGAATTGTAGGAGGTCACCAGGTTTTAGCCTTTTTTCCTTTTTAATGCCAATAACAGTACAAAATAGAAATGTTATGTTAGGTTATGTCAGGCACAGTAGCCTCCATAGGATTAACTCCCTCTTTGATGTGCCTATAGCCTCCTAAATCACTCTGACAATTTAAAACTAAAAGCCTCACCATCCCTCCAGCAGCAGGCTTTTGATAAACTTATTTTAAGCACGGAAGCTGGTGTCTTTTCTGACTACTCCATGCATTTTTCTTTTCAAGCAGGTTATTTACTGCTTCTTCAATGAGCAGCTAGCACAAAACTTGCACTGAAAGGAGGGTTTAAAACCATTTCCATGTACGTATGCTTCTTCTAGAACTGCTGTAAATAGCACAACGGAAGAGTTAAAAACCTATCGTTAAGGGAAGGAAATATGAAGAAGCAATACTTTTTTTTTTTCTGCTTGCTTTTAAACTCTAAAACTCTACAAAGCAACAAGCAAAGTTCTGGACTACTCTAAAATACCTTCCTTGGCAGCCACCTGCACACAAACGTTCACCAGTCAGGAGAAGCTGCATCATTCAAAAGTCCTATCAAGGAACAAGCTGCCGGAGCCAGAAATGCCCAGCCGCTCCTGCAGATGGGAGACAGGAATAACTACACGTATGGCAGCAGAAAACGAGCCCGTGACCTTTGGCAGGCCAGGCCTCCGTGTCATACGAGCTGGTGACATCAAGGGTCACGACTCTGCCATCCTAAAATGCCCCACCTGCAGATCAGCGACGTCTATAAAAGCCAAATTTAGGAGAAGATTTTCTCCATGGAAACGTGGGTTTTGGGACCAAACGAAAATGAGCAGCAAATTCAGGTGAAGATGGGAAACCATCCTGAAGGGCTTCAGATCCTCCCTCCGCCATCTACCAGACTTTCCTTGAAATCCACAGCTTCATGCATTCCTCTCAGGCCACCTATTAGAAGGCATCGGGTATCTTAAAATTATACAACCTATATTTAAAAAAAAAAAAAAAAAAAGGGCCTTACAGCACGCATCCTTGAGTGGTCCTGACGCCAGGTACAGGCAGGTCTGGAAGTGTTTAATGCCACATACTAGTGGTCAATGGCAGTATATCTAATGCAGCATATCAACACTGGTACTTTTTGATGCTGGGTATCTAGGATTTTTGGCCACCAATAAAAAAAAAAGCGTGCTGTCCTAAGGTTCAGCAGAAATGCATAAGCACCGAGGTGGTTACAAAAAGTACTAAGGCCAATCCATGCTTGAATTTAATACTGAAATTCTGCCTCCTCCCCAGCATCTGGAGGACCTCACTCCCCCCCGGCATAGGATCTCCTCAGTAACATGAAGTTTACAAGGCATTTAATTACCGCTTAAGTGCTGCTCTGCTATATAAACAAACTAAACATGCCTAGAAAAGAACAGCACTGGCAGGAAATTATTCTGTAGCCATAAATCACATTTAAAACTGCTGAGGAAGCTGCATTTCAAGGCCTTCGGAGACATAAGCAAACCTGTGCTTGCTCCTTTAATCTGCAGTGCCTAATTGGAGCGAGGAAGCTAACACCCTTGAGAAATGAAGGCAAATAAAATTCTGATATGCTGGCAGCAGCACAAGGGGTGTCCTGAGAAACTCCCCGCGCATCCCTATGAAGCCGAGGGGAGAGGAAGAAAGGAAGAAAAGTCTTTTCTGACAGCCAGATATGTCACAGAAGACATAGATATTAATGCAAACATTAAGAGAAAGGAAAAAAAGCAGATGTATGCAGTCATGCTGGAGGTGATATCTCACATTTAAACGTCAATATGTGGTGTGAATAACCTGCCTGAAGTTGCCCGGGACCTCCCGGCGTCTCAGTTACTGTCACACACAGTATTTCCTAACGACGGACCCGGTGCCCACAAAGCCCCGTGTTAAATCATGATTTCGAATCGCAAATATCTTCCCATCCAGATATTCAGTATGATCGCCCCCGGAAAATCCATTTTCAAACTACTGTTCTGCCAGCCTGCAGACTGGTCTCTGGAAATCTATTCGCAAGCCAAGCCCACAAAAGCAAGCTGCATCCATAAAGAAGTGGCAAAGCGGCATCGGACCAGGCTCAGCGATACAGCGAAGCCTCCAGAACGGGTGTGCACAGACACAGACCCCGCATGGCCAACACTGAGGTCTAACTTTGGTAACGGCCCCTAAGCCAAGGGCTAAACTATCATCTGGTACTCCAGGGAGATGAATGCAAGTTATTTAAAACCCTGGCACACCAGGCTGGCATGTCACTTTAATGCTCTGCCTATAGATTATGTTACAGCCCTGCTTTATAACGACTCTTTAGATTCATCTATAGCTCCCCAGCAAGGGAAGGCAAGGGGGTCCCCAGCTTCATGTCCAAGAACCATGGGATTTCCTTAAGGAAAATCCAGATACACAAGAGTGAAAGATGTAAAGAAGTGAAAAACAAGATGGGTGTGTGATGGAGGATTGCATGGGGAACTGCAGGCCTGTGGTGAGCAAGGAAAGGGAGCTTATGGTTGAGCTTAATTATGGTGCTCCAAATTGCTTCATTATTCAGAATTTTGGCATTTTGCAAAATGCATCCACTACTTCTCCCAATGTGCAAACTCCCCTCCAAGCTATAGCTTTGTGATGGCCCCATTTTCACACAGAATGAAGAAAAGCACTCAAGTGTCTGTCCAAAAGGTACTTGGGGCACAGGGAAGCTCGAGGGGAGACCCCAAAAACGTAAGGGGACAGAATGGCAGAGCCAGGCAGGCAGATACCAGAGCCGGCCACGTCACTTGCTCTACATGCACCAGGACGGGACGAGGGACAGGCTGTCCCGGAGCAGCGACACTCGTGGCATGCCAGCCTCGTGTCAAAGGGCAACGCGAAAAAACACGTCCCGAAGCACTTCGAACCACTGCTGATCCGTGTGGTACGTAACAATCCCCAACTCCACTGTTCTAGAAAATAAAATAAACTACCAAAGAAAAACCCAGTTTGTGAAACGAGCAGGACAAGCAGACACATCACTAGCTCATGCTGCGTAGGGAATGAACTCATGGGGATACTGGGAGAAAAACCATCTTTAAAAGAGAATCACTTACGGACTGAAGAATAAAACCAAATTCTGGAGTTCTGGCTTAAAACTGCATGTTTGTAATAAATAAACTGTTACAGGGGATTAGCCAAGAAAAGCTTTTAGACAAGGCTCTCCCATATGTGCTGTCAGAAGAGGTAGCTGACATGTTTTTCCTCAAGACACTGTCATCCCTACATTTCTCCATATCCCACCTTCATGGGAGATCTCCAAGCAACACATCGGAGCTTCCTGCTGCTCTATTTCCAAAAAAGGCCCTTGGATTGCAGCAATCATGTATGTGCAATATAACGGCTACAACTTACTTAGCAAACCCAAATGTCCATGCTTAGGCAACAGGCATTAAGTGCCCAAGGGGAAGAAAGAATTGAATAGAGAGTAAAATCATTATAATTTGTAGGACCGGATCACTCCAGGGTTGGTAGATGGATACCAAACACTTGGGTGTCCACAGAATTGGGCACTCAGATATTAAAACTCCATTGGCAAAGTTAAATAGAACCAGCTATTTGCCTACCTGTCCGCCAAACAACACATAATTGCTTATGCGGTCTGAGGAAACAAAAAATATTCGTTCATTCATTAGTTAAATCCACTCCATGCCATCCTCTTCGCTCGCCTATATTTTTGATGCCAAGAAACTCTAATAAAAGCGAGGAAAGCTTTCTGAAAACAAAGAATCTATTCATCTCTTATGAAAATATTCATCACTAGCACCAACATGCACTTTCATATGTTGGAAAATTCAGGATCATCTCAACTTTTCCTTCTTCCAACTGCAAGCTCAGTGAAACCATGAACGTACGATCATGCTACTTCTGCTTCAAACTTGGGATCCTTCCCATTCCAAGGAATTTTCCAGATTACTGCTTAATCCCAGCTCATGAGCATGAGGCTTTCCTCAGGAAAAAAAAATACGGGAAACACGGACAGCACCGCACCTTAAGTGCAACTCGCTCGGCAGCAAAGCAGCAATGCAAAGCCCAAGTTCAATGCCCAAAGCCGAAGTACAGGAAATGCTACAGTAAATTACCGCCCGGGCGAGCCAAGGGAGGCAAGTTCAGCGCATATTAACATTTTTCCATCTGATGAAAAACAGACTACAAAAGGTATGAGAAACAGATTTGTCACTTTACAGCTTTCCGCACATATCCCATGCCAGAAACGCTAAATGGCATCGTTCAAAAGGGAGGCGTCAGGCCAGCTGTCGTATTCCCGTACGCAGGACACAAACCAGCTGAAGAAAGGAAAAGATATTAAGGTTAGAGTTTCACGTATATTAAGGTTAGAGTTTCACGTACAGGGAATGTATTCATTTCATTTTTCCACAGTCAGTTAATTAAAAAAAAGAAAAAGCAAAAAAAAAAAGTTTAATCTTACAATATAAAGGCCATTCTTACACTGAAAACTAGTTTTCAAAATAAATGCATTAGACCTAAACCTAGACAACCAGTAGTATTGTGTCCCAATGATAACCATGGTGTATTGAGGACATATTTGCTGTCCTCTACTCTATACTTAGTTACCACAATAAAACCACTAGCTGACAAATATCACAATCCCGAAGAGTTTCCAATAACTAGATCCATCCATTGAAGCTAAGCTCGGGTATTAATGCAACATGTATCATATAAAGCCTTTCCTCACTTTTTCTTTAAGACTGCATTTTACTTCTAAAATATTATAAATTTCTATCAAGTAATATATTTCCTGTACATTGAAGCACAGTTTGGGCTATTGTTTATGTTTCCAGTGTAGCATTTTGGATACATCACCAGCTTTCCCACAGACCCCTGCACTAATAACAAAGAGGTTACCGTACGTTTGTTTTTGTTTTTCTAAAAAAAAAAAAAGTCTTGGCATATAGTGCTACCATTTTAATTTATTAAACCAAAAGGGGGCCCACCATTACTTTAGACACATAACCTCAGTTATGTGTCTAAAGGCACTTAGGCAAATCTTGGGTTTGGGAGTGAAAATTATTAAAAAATAATTTTAAAACTCCCCAAATGTGAGAAAAATATTTGGCACAGCTCTGCACCCTCAAGTCCTGAAATATTTATAATGCTCCTTGACCATGGGCGCGAGTACCACCACCCTCGTGCATTCAAAAACCATGAGTCAGGCCCTAGAAATAAGGACTGTTTTTTAATCTCACAATTTTAATGCCAAGATACACTCAGGTTTTGCGGCGTTTTTCAGCTTTTTTTTTTTTCTTGAGTATTCAGTGCAGTATTAAGAGCTTATTAAGCTTATTGTTTAAATTAAAACCAGGTTTTGATGCTCGTACATCGATATGAAGAACTTGGGGCTTAACAGCTACCCCTCTTACTTCCTAAACATTTGTAATCACTGTAGCAATTTTTGAAAAGTACCAATAGCAGCAACACCCAGGTTATATTCTTTTTTGGAACATCATCCAGCAAAGCCAGCTACAGGTGGTCTACAGAGAGTGATGAAGCTGCACTTCTTGGGACTATCTCACCACCTCCTGCATAAACATCAGTTACAGAATTTTTCCCTAGAAAAAAATCCTGAAAAAAATCCCAGAAATTCCTGGGAGGATTTTTCAGTTATTTAATCCTGTACCAGGACAGAGCTATAAACTGATCTAGGCTGCCAACTGCAACAGCAGCACTTTTCATCAGGTCAAGTATCAAAACAAATTAATGCCATTCAAAGTTTTAATAATCAGCAGTTTCTAAATTTTAAAGTTCAAACACGGATGAGTCAATGAGAGAAATATTCCCATGAAAAAGCTACTCAATAGGCCAAAGGCTATCACACTCTTTTTGACGTAAGAGAGTCGGTGATATTTGTATCCCTAAAGACACAGCAAGCATGAAAGGCTCCAAGATCTAAATTCAAGACCATTCAAGGAAACAGTCACTAGCTTTTCAGATTAAAATTGAACCCTATTTTGAGCTTTTCACACAAAATCATTCTTTTAAATAATTTTAAAATAAGCGAAAAGCCATTCATTTGTGTTTTGCTCAGAAGATCAGTTATTTTAGCTAACAGCTCAGAAGAGCTTGCTGGTGACAATTGTACAAAGACTTGGCATTGCTATCAAGCACCTTGCAATGCACAGGAGCATAAGCAGAGCCCTAAGCAAGGGTCACCTAACAGAGACAACTTGCATGCCTAAAATTCAGCTTGCACTCGACTGCTTTTGTGGCACCAAGGCTTGCTGGATTCTCAGCATTCACAGCACAATCTGCACATATAGCAAAATAATTTAATTTTCAAATTTAACATGCTTTGACAGGAGATGTGCACAAACCTCTGCAGCAATGACCTTTGAGGACAGATGCCAAAGCACGACAGCTTGAAAATGGTGGGATGGGTGAAGCCTTCTGATGGATGAAATATGCTTCACCCATCACCAAGAGCTGGAGCTCAATGGACGTTCAAGGGCACTCTTCACAGTAGAGTGGAGAGATGTGTCCAAGCAAGAAGGACTTTAGCACTTCTGGCCTCTATCAAGTTTAAGCACAAATTTAAAAAGAAGGAGAGGACCTCAAGATGACAACTGTGAACAAATGTTACTTGTTCTTCAACCATTGCCATTGATCATATGTCCCCATCACCTGGTATATCACATTAAACAAAACATGAATCTAAACAACCAATCCCTCAGAAAAGACACTAGGATTTTGGGGATGAATCCTTGCCAGAAAATATCTTTCTGGACATACCTTTTCATTCCTGGTGAAGTGCCAGCAAGCTGCTTAGGCACGACATAAAGAACATTCTATGATTCCTATTTGGCATGGGCACAAAACACTGAGATTTGATGAATAGCTGCAGAAAGCCAAAAGAAAACACTATTATTTATTTTAATGTGATGCTTTTGATATTTCAAGGTTTACAAGCGTTCAATTGCTCTATCGGTCTAATGAACATGAGTCAAACTCACCTTTCACAAATCCTCTGGCTTGTAGAAGTCCAGAGGGTTTTGCTCTTTAAGCCATTATTTTTAAAAAGTGGAATGCCACAGAAGGAATTGCTTAGGCAATTGCTATTGCCAGCCAGGGAAACTAACCTCCCCAGCAATCGTGTTTGTCTCTGTCTCCACGTCTATTAAAAATTGTTAGATACACTGGACTCCAAACAGTTCAATGAACAAGAGGTACGTAAGTTAAATAAAAAGTTGTAGCAGTAGATGTACTACAAATCTCACTTTTAGATCATCAAAATGGTCTTGCAGAGGGAGTTTTTGCACGAACTTGCTTTTTCTTTTAAGAGTCTGAACAAAACCCTTTTGTTGCTAGAATTCTCACTAAGGCGAGATGACCGCCCTGAACCACAGGAGTACATCTGGATTTATCTTGGCACCTTTCAAGTTAAGAGGATTTTTACTTTTGCTCCACAAAAGCCCTTTGAAAAATCCTACATGCTCTTATTAGCAACACAATAGCACATTTACAGGAGCCATTTCAGCCATTTCTCCCTCACAAAGCCCCCACTCACTTTTTGGGTAAGGATGTCCACAGATGATCCAAATACATATACAAAGACTTTCAGATAATTTTACCTTCTTGAAATTGATATACTCAGCATTAATCCAGGTTTTGCATCTAAATTACTATTCATGCTTTCAAAAGGACGATGAAATAATTAACACAAAGTAAATATTTCTGTGGTCTCCCCATGGCAAATACTTCACATTGTTCAATCGCTTGTTAGGGAAAGAACCAAATACCACATTAGGTCATCCCTTAATATAGTTCAGGGTAAGCCAGACTTCTTTCATATCCACTTAACAGGCAAATCATTTGACCTTTCCAACAGGACTATTAAAGACCTGCCAAGATTCACATTTTACACTATGGGCTTCAAACAAGGCATTGCATTTTACTTCAGTGCTTTATAATAGGCAGAGTTGACAGCTATTGCTAGAGTTAGTATTTTTTAATACTCTCTGCTTTGATATGAGATACTCTTCACTCTTGGTTTTATTGAATTAAACTGTTTAAGAGAAAGCTTCTAGGGTGAGGATCTCACTCGGAATGCAGCAGAGAGAGCGATCTCCATAATAAAGGAGATCATGGAAGTCTTAGGGGAATTTGCTGGCCTATGCTAAAAGAAAAAAGGACTTTGCACTCTATGTCTGAAGATTAACTTTACTCTACAACTCCCTGAGCAACTCCACTTGCTCAGCGGCTTTGGGTGTACACACCATGCTAAGATTTCTGTGACCGTGTGATACATAAAAACACATATATAAGCTATATATATATAAGCATCATAACACACATTTTGTTCCCCTACTACCTCTCTGCATGAGTCAGCTACAGAAGAGAATAGGTGGTGGCACCACATGAGGGTTTCAAGGTGACAGAGGGTGAAAAGCTACTGCGGCTGTGGGATCCATTGCCCATCAACTGTCACCAACTGATCCCATTGAAAGAAGAGTGATTAATGAAGTAGAGAAATAAAGGAAAAAAAAGAAATGAAGAGAGGGCGTGGATATCCCTAAGCAGTATAGAGTCATTTAAAACAGATTTTTTTAGATTTTTGCCAGTAAATGCGCTCTTCATTCCCCAGCTTGAAGCTCGTGGGTCTAATTTGCAGGAGGGGTTAGTGATCCCTGGCACGCACAGCTGGCGGCAGCTCCACCTACCCCTCCTCACATCTGGACCAAGCCTGGAACGTCCAAGTTCTCATCATTCCTTCCTCTTCCTTTTCGCCAAGCTTCGTCTCCCATATGCAGCTAGTTTTAGAAAGTCAGCAATCGGAGAGGCTGCTTTTGGGTACAAATACGGCTGAAGAAAACCCTTTCAAAGCAGAGTTCTTGGAAGCAAAGCTAATTATAAACTCTATTTATTGACCAGCTTGTCTCAGAGCACCACCGTAATCCTCATCTGGACTGGTACAGTGCATGGCACCTACCAACACACTTTGGACACCGCATCTCCACACTTCAACCAGACCAGACCAGAGTTTGGGACACTCAGCCACTTCCCACCATTTTAATCACACATGTCACAGTTTCCCCTCACACTTTTTCCCCTCATATTGATCACATATGAAACCTGTTCTTAAAATGTCGAAACAAATGGAAGAAAAGCCAACAATGTTATCTCCTGGCTCCATCCCAAAAAAACAAACAAATCAAGATCTTTCAACTCCCCTTCTCTTCTCACAATGCCCTCCGATAGCCATCGGGCCAGTGAATAATGAGAAAAACAGTTCCACCAAAAATAGTCCCTCAAAACGGTTGAGGAAGTCAAGAGAATTTGTCAGGTCTCCAAGGTCAGAGGCTCACAAAAGAAAACAAAGCTCATTTCTGGCCCTTACGACTCAATCAGCAATCCCACTTTTTGACCTCTGCTGAGACAGCCAGTTCTGCATCTGCTCCTAAGAACTAATCGGCATTTATTTTTTCACTATCTCTATCTTGGAGAAGTGCATGCTGTATACAAACGTATCCATAGTCAAATATTTAGCTTTCATGCATCGTAGTGTAACTGAATTGCTCCTTGCAAGGAAAAATAATGACCAAAAGCACTCTACCAAGTAAAAGGAATACATTCACACACCGGGTCACATGTCTCAGATACAAGCTCATCGCTTCTTTTTTTTCCCCAATATGGCAAACTTCACTTTTGAGGAAATGACATCAGTAGAAGATTAATTTTAAATAAATCAGCTTCCTACTGATCTGGGGAGTTTTCTGACAAATGAGAATAAGAGCAGACAAGACAGAGAGAAGTTTCTCCAGCCTCCTCTCCCCTATATCCTCCTGATCTCACTTCAGCAATGCTCTGCCTTGCTTTAAACTGCACAGCACAACAAGGACCAGGGATGGAAAACACAGCAGGGAAAGTCTGGGAAAAGAATCCTCTTGCCAATTTTTAACATACAGCTAATACAGAGAACTGAGGATGACATTTTTAAGATGTTCGTGTTTTATCTCATAACTTTGGAGACAGTCTCAATTTCTATTCAATCTGCCATATTTTACTATTTTAAACTACCTCACGAACAGCAATAAAATTATCTCCCAAGAGAAATTTCCAAAACCCTCTGCTCAGGTACTACTTACTACTTTATGCCCTCTAATAAAAATAGCTTGTCACGGTTCACAAGCTTCACATAAACACATGCAAGTCTAGATATATACCTTTTAGGCAATTTTGACAGCTTCCAATCTGTTAAGAAAAAAAATTCCTTTCTACTCTATGCCCTGTTTACAATCTTCTCCCTACATTTCATGAAAAATACCTTTTATCAACAAATACCCTTCATGAATCTCAAGAGAAGCAAAATGACTATTTATTCCCAACTTGCCCTACCTCCTAGTTTGACACGTCTTCAAGGGGCAGTAGTGTTTTCCTCTACATGTTGCAATTTCAACTGTAAAAAAATGCAGGTTATGGCAATGGAAGGTATCTGCACTCCTACTTTGTGCTTCACAACTCGGCAGCAACAGCCCTGCCAGGAGCTGCCTGTTAGCGTATAGTTCGTGGCTCACAGGAGCTTCCAGCGTGAAGCATAAAGTTACCGACACAATTAGTGCTGGCCAAGCCAGCAGTTGTCCTAATGTTTCTCTCTCGTCTCACGTGCCTCATTTCCCCAGTCCCCGCTGCCTTCTTTTATACATGCACGAGACCTCACTGGAGGCAGAAGTGCAAAGAACCAGGAAGATGATGCAGTGAAAACACTGAAGAAAAGTTGCAGGCAGAAAAATAGAGCTGTCAAGTCAAGCGTTTCAAAATGACAGCATTTCAACACATTTTCCATGGGAAAAGAAAGACAAATATATATTCCGAAAGATATACTACAGCTGATTACATTAGCTGATTACATTAGCAAAGCCCTGAGAAATAGCAACCCCCACTATGTAAGGTCATATAACATTAATGCAAAATCTTAAGATGACATGAACTAAACTGCATATCAACAATATGTTCTATGGTGTGTTGCTAACTCCCAAATAGATTAAATATCATATCTAAGATGCTCAGGAGCCACTCTAGGGACCCTACCTAGTGGTACCTTTGGATTACATCATCTCCAAAATTGCACTATTTTCATCCAGTGGAAGAAACAAGCCTTGTGCAAAAAATCCCAGAGGCAAAAATAAATCCAATCAGCATCAGCCATCATTATTCCCAAGCCGGTCACATCACAAACACTGGAGCAAGATTTAACCAAGGCCATGGATCTGTATGGACATCAGCAGTAGCAGATCCTTTTTCATTGCCCTTCATGACTAAAAATCATTCAACTTCAAATAGTTTCATCCAGACTGATGTTTTTGACAAAGTTTTTAGCAGAACTCCCTGCAACCTGGAAACAAATATATTTTGTATGGAAAAAAAATGAGGTATAGTGAAGATCTGTGATGACAATACCCAACATGTTGGGACAGGTCCTCCATTCCCACAAAGCTTCCAGATGCTGGTACTTCAAGCTTGAGATGGAAGTGCCTATTGGGTCCATTAGGTCCACACAGTGTAGGCACTGTGTAGATAGGTCTAGAGGTCCACATTGATTGAGGAATGATCAGTTCATCCATATGAATTGATCCCGCCTCCACCGAACCTATGTCTGCATCCCTCCAGTCCCACTTTGTTCACCTGGCTACCTGGCCAGGCTTTGAAATCTCTCCTTCAACCAGCACCACTACAGATTTAAGCACTTGGGACCCTCACAACACAGTTGCGTGCGGTGATGTGAGTCACTCGAGTGGTTGCCATTGGTGGAAGGCGGGAGTCTACCACAGTGGCCTGCCCTTCATACCTGGCCAAGATCCTGCTTCTTGCCTTGGAAGTGGCTTCCTGCTTGCCATGACACCTCCGTCACGTCAAGGTAACCCTCCTCTCCTCCGCCCCAACCATTCCCCACACATCATCTCCCGCGTGCTCAATTTCTGGCCCGCACAGCGCCACAACAGAGGTCTTGAGGAGGTTCCTCCAACAGTGCAAAATCTAAGTGGTTAATTCCTTCAGCACACCTGGCGGAAGCCTAACTGCACACAAATGGACACAGCTACACGCAGCACACATGTTTTTTGGCACACAGATTCGTGCCACTGATTGTAATGATTAACCCCAGCATTATCTCTATTTACATAGGAGATGTGCATAGTTATATTTGCATACAAAGAATATTTAGCAATTTTAAAGCGCAAGAGCTGTACTGAGTGACCCACTTAATTCTACCCTTGATTATACAGTCTGCAATATACTGTTTTACAAAGGTAAATGTTACGAATAGTTCTGCACCGATTTCAACCTGGCACACCTTAACATTGAGCAACATGAAGAACTTCAGCTAAGAACCCAAAATCGACCAGTTTCGCCTGAGGGAAGCAGTAGTTTAAGCTGCTTTCTAAGCAGAAGTGCATGAGTGTTAACAACAACAAAAACTTTCTTTAAGTTACCATACATGGTCTTAATTCATTCAGACCATTAGAAAACAGGATTAGCTTTTCAGGTCTTAGAAACCACTTCTGCACTTCATAAACTGTGCTTTAACTTAATTTCCAGGAGTTTAAACTAGGCTAAAGCAGGAAATGAGCCCTCAGCAAAGCAGCCGGACCCATCCCCAACATCTAGAGGGGGAAAAAAAAAACCAACCCATAAACTCTCCTTTGCCAAAGCACATAATTGTGCTGCCTCATTACTGCTGTGCTAGACTAATTTAATTAGCAGCCTTGGGAGAGAGGAAGGCATTCGTGCCTCATCAGGAAGAGACGGGCTGGGGGTGGACGGGACACACTGTTCTCGCATTCCAGGGACGCGGCACCGAGCTCTTCCAGCTATGGGACCAACGCGGGGCTGGCATGCTGCAACTAGGGACTTTCAGGACCCAAACGAGCAAAAACAGGGAAGAAAAAAAAAAAAAAAGCTGCACCAGGAAGTCTAATATTTGCATGCTCTTAAGTCCAAATAAAAAGAAGTTCAAAGGAGCAGTGCTATGGAATAAACATGTGAATTGGATATTTGTGCCTCCTCCCTTGTCCCTGCTTGCAAATTACGGTCCTAAAACCACAGCAGTGCCTGCCTTTCACTTGCCTGTGCTCTTGGAGGCACCGACGTGTCATTAGGGAATCCCACAACCCAGGCTTTTATATGCAGCTATTTCGGCTATTTCCTTTAGGCTTCTCCATGCAAGAGCACATATAAGAGCAGATGTTAATTCACGAGGTAAAGCAGTAGCAGTCTGCGCTAACTGCAGCATATGGCTTTTGTGTGTCCTCTTCAGAGCCCCCGGATATAAAATGTGCTTACAGAGCAGCTGAACTCCGGTTCTCCAAGACAACAGCACCCCTTACAAAAAAAGCACTGCTGTTTCCTAAAAGCCACCCTTTACTGAATTTTACCACCATCTTTTCCACTTTTTCATCACTTCATCTTTTTCATCACTGCCACGCACAGGTACCTTCACGCAGGAACGGGGTCTGAAATTAGCTAAAAATACTGCCGTGACGCACGCACCCAAATAGCATCCCGTTCCTTTTCCCGGGGTGGTATCGATTCTGCAGACCCAACAGGTGGAAAAAATAATTCATCTTTGTCACTAAACTGCATTGACACGGAGGAGGGGGAGGCCGAGCTGCTAACGGAGAAGGTGTCATGCGTACATAAATACTTCCCCGGCACAACCCAAATTTAAAGGTGCCGGGCTGCAAAGCCACCAGAAGCCCATACCCCCACCTTGGGGACCTCCAGCAATCCCATACAGTCAACAATGCAAAGCTGGTCCATATATGAGTCACGCAAAGTGCTCCCGGCATCACAGGAAGGCTCTGAAACTTGGCCTGACAGCAAAATAAAAAATTCTCTTTACTGGGAAGGCAGATGCTGGGTGACAGTGAGAGAAGAGGGGAGAGCCGAGGCGCTTACCCTGGAGATGGAGAGCGGCATGTTGAAGTCCTTGCCGCCCTGCAGCCGGAAACCCCAGGGTGCCGGGCCCACGAGGGACACGCTGTAGCTGCTCATGGTGCTCACGGATCACGGGTGCCTACGGGAGGGAGGCAGGGCTTTAATTTCAATATAAACCGACAAAATACAACATTAGGACGATGTCACTGTCCATGCTTTTATTCGCATTTACCGTCTTACTCTATAGTTTAAGGAGAAGCAACCAGCCAGGGCAACACAGTTTGCACAGTTGCACAGGGCAACACAGGATCTTTTTCAGTTTCTGGTGCTGAAATAATCAGGTTTCCCAAGAGGCACAGACATGCCTGACAGTTACCTCTGACTATGAACAAAACCTAAATCTCCTCTTAAAAACAATGTCCATGATGAGATAAGCATGATTCGCTAGTGTCCCATAAGTCCAAGTATGGAAAAGATTAACACCGGCGCACTCATTTCTACTGACATGAGTATCACATGCCACTGTGTCATCAGCTGAAGACTTGTTTCTAAGCACATTATGCTTTGACACTTTCGAAATCACAACCAAGTATCGCAACCCCGAAATTAATCAGAAGAAAAGGCTCGAGAGGATTTTACTGTTATTTTTACAGCATAATTTCAGACTGCTAGAACAATGCGACAGCCAAAACAGAAATTAAAACCAACCCTGAAACGAAAGCTGCAAATTCAAACTAAATTCATGACAAAGTGTTAATGCAAGGGAAAAAAAAAATAATAAAGTGTATACCCAAGCATCTCTCTTCTCCCTCCCTGCACACAACAAGTTACCTTTAAAAGGCAGCCTGTGCACCTAACTGCTGCTCAGGCGTCCAAGATAAGGGCTTCAGTTTCGCCTCAGATAAGCAGCATTACAATGACATCTTAGGTAGTGGATACCTTCTATTTTTATATGGCCGAAGCGGGCAAGGAACGCGCGCCCGCGCTGCTGTAAGCCTACACCCCGGCCATGCCCCACTGCTGCACTGACATTTAAGGGGGAACTTCAGTCGCGGAGCAGAAGTGCATGTGCTGCAAATAGCACCGGCGCCGCAGAGCTCGGTTTTACCTCGTCCTGGTAAAACCTAGCCCTAGGATTTGGGGTTTTTTTTGTTTTTTTCGTCCCCTCCTCTAAATTTTGCGTTTTGCTACATGCAATTTTGCACTGCGCGTTTTTAAAGGTGCTTCCCGAGTGACACCCGCCCCTGGATCCACCTCGCTCCCAGGAGGAGACGGGGCTGCCCGGGCTTGTCTGCAAACCAGGCAGCCTTACCCAAACTCGCACGGATTCACCCAGGTAAAGCGGAGCCGCTGGCACCAGGCGGGATAACAAGATGTATTTTCGGAGGAGGAATTTAGGGCTGGTAAGAGAAGACGCTTCAGGACCTGGGCAGTTCCCAGCCCCTTGACGTCAGTGCTGATGGAAGGGGGCCTCTCTGCCCCCCTGGCATCCTTAAATATAAGCCTCGTCCATGTCCAAAGAGGGAAACGGGCACTTGCCCTGCTTCTCTTCCCCTTTCCAGCCTCCCTAAGGAAAGAAAAGCCTCCCTAAAATCCCAGCTAGGTCTGCTAAGAAGCAAGGACTACTACTAATTTAATCGTGCTGCACACAGGACACCAAACTCTTTGTAAAAAAAAAAGGCCATTTTAATAAGTTACAGATTTTTTCCTCTCCCCTTTAGGAAAATAACAGCTCTCCCCATCCCCCCTAAGCGAGATTTCCTCCCACCAATCCACCGGGTGACCAGGACTTGGAGCCCGTGGGTTACGTCCCCGGAACAGCAGCAGCACACACGGAGAGCGCAGATAAAACCCCTCCAACTCCCGAAACACCCAAATCCCAACACCGAAGCACTTGTGCATTTATTTTTAAGTGCATTGAGAAAGACAAGTTAAAGCTACCAACAGCCTCCCAGAAAGTGACAGTGACTTAGTCATACTAGGAAACAGCACAGAACCTGTCCTTTTTCCGTTCGCCTTTCTTTACACATACATGCATCAGTATTTGTAGTATTTGCATATATTTTCGGCAGCAGCAGAAGCTCCTGCAAGGGAAGAGCCCCGAGGCATGCGTAGCCTCCCCAACATCGCCCCTCGCACCTCCCCTCCGCTCCATCCCAGCACGGACCCCCCGCACGCCGAGCGCCCCTCACCGTCGCGTCGCGCCGCGATCGCCCCTCCTGCCCACGGCGCCTCCCGGCCGCGGGAAGGCGGCAGGAAGCGGCAGCCCCGAGGCGCTGGCGGCTACCGGAGCAGGCGGCGGCCCTGCGTGCTGGGGCGCGGGGCCCGGAGCGGCGACTGGGAGGCGGCCCCGCGTCCCGCCGCTCTTGGGCCGCTTCCGCCCGCGCCGCGCTCCGCCCTCCGACCCGACCCGCCCCGCCGGCACCGCTTTTCTTTTTTCCCCTCCTTTATTTTATTTATTTATTTATTTAT